>JAODPA010153856.1:0-14753 GCA_025585075.1 Nepenthes mirabilis
CAAATAAGATGAGAATCATGGGTTTGTTCGATAATGACAAGACTGAGGATATTTTGTAAACTTAGAGGTGAGATTGGATGTGTCGGAAGGGCCGTATATAATCAAATATAATATAAAATATATATATGGTCCGCCGAACTTCCTAAATTTCCTTGGATTTTTCCCTATTCTTATGGTGATCAATCTTTGCGTTAGCTTTGATTGCATGTGTATATTTTATTGGTACTCTATGGATAAGTAGAGGAGAGTGTACAAAGACTATACGGTAACCAGGCGTATGGGAGTCTGTGGGACTGTAGAGTAGTTTATAATTTTCCAATACCGATTCCATTCCGAAGGTTGAGATTGTTAATATTGAGGAAGGATACTTATAACCTAGTGACCATCGTAGATGATGATATCTGGGATATTATTTGGCGAGGAGTATCACGGGTGGTATCGACATGCTACGGGTACAGCCTCTGCAAGGACTGTAGAGGTAGTTAGATACCATAGATAACCTCGTTGTATTATCCAGTCATTAGGGGAGTAAATACATAGCCTTTAGTTCACTATGGTAAAATAAGATCCAAGGATATTCTTATTATCTCGTATAGGGGTGATCTCATATTGAGCTGATAATCAAATTCTTGTTATCTTGTACAGTGAGTCGAAAGGGATGCTTATAACCTAGTGACCATCGTAAAGGATAATATCTTGGATATTATTGGCGAGGGGTATCGGAGGTGTTATTGGCATGCTACGGGTACAGCATCTAGGAGGACTGTAGAGGTAGTTGGATGCCATAGATAACCTCGTTGTATTATCCAGCCGTTGGGGGCGTAAATACACAACCTTTAGTTCACTATAGTAGAATAAAGTCCATGGAGACTCCTATTATTCATCCAGTTGTGACCTCGTATGGAACCGATGATCAGATTCGACGGAATCCATGTTGCTTCCTTGATACTTAGCCGTTCACGTGGCCTTCGAGTCATGGACACGACATATTATTGAGTCTCGGACAGTGGTGGACATATTACCTGCTATAATTGATTTTATTCATTGTTTTATCGTCCGAGATACTTTATTGTACTCCTCTATTATTGTTCATTTTTACTTGCTGGGCATTCGGCTCACCTTTGTATTTTATTGGCTCCAGATTAGACAGGTTGACATTAGGAGAGGAAAGAGATCGGGTAACTATTGGGTAGCCATCAGACAGAGGTGATATCAGAGATTGAGGCTTCCATGATAAAGATCTGAAATTTTATTGCGGTTGGATATTTATTAGAGTTTTAATTATGAGGAATTGACATTATGGATATTGCTATTTTTTTCTTTCAAGAAATTTATTATTAGTGTTATGGATATTTATTTAATAATATATTTATGATTGATTATTGATTGTGTTAATTATAGAATTGAGTTCATTTAAGTTGCTTGATGACGTGTAATTGATGATTTCGGATGATTCGAGATTTCACCGTGACAGTCTGGGTCGTGTTCGGGGATCCAAGTTCAGGTCGTCACATATTAAGAGTAATTGTGAGGCACAATTTAATATAACGCCTACAAGAATTTAAAAACTATCGGTATCAAGAAAAGCGTTCCTTTCCAAGTTAGCAACCGTAAAAGAAAATTCACGTACCTCGTCCATATATCCTTAGCATCACCTGTAAATTTTCAACTATAACAATCTAACAGTAAACATTTGATATAAATACACACTTTTGGAAAGATTTGGGAAATATATCCACACATGAAAAGAACTCAAGACCTTTATCGAAGTCGTCCGCCGCCAAGTCCATGTGGGCAAAATGTATGTGTGCGAGTCTTAGCTGATAACGTTTTGAATTAGTGACACCAATTCATCATATTGCACGCTAACATCTGGACAACTACCAAAAGATACTATCATAATGAACTGTTTACCTTTCTTTTTTGCGAACATTATTCCCAGTGAGACTGCTCAATCGTTTCACAAAAATCAAAGAATACATGGCCTGTAACTAGATAAGCAATCACAGGCCATTTACAAATAATTAAGCTAATTGGCATGAAGACGGGCAAAATACTCACACAATGTTATAACTTCTTGCCTCTTCGACATTTTTTTATACATCTTTAAGCTTCAATTAAGGTAATATCTACTTCCTCATTTTTCTTCCATGACCTTCTGAGTTTTCACATAGAATCTGAATTTTAAAGTTGTGATCTCGACAAGGTTGTACGTTATTGAATGTGTATGAGAAAAAAATATTATCCTAATACAATTGCGAACAATTCAGCACACGTACCTATATTTTCTAAATGATTTTTGAGGGTTTTGTTGGAGATTATATCCTATAAATCAAAGTTCGCATGATGCAATATCGGTTCACACCTATAGTTCACAACTATAGTCAATGCCATTACGGAGATTCCATAAAAAACTACAATAGTATTAAAAGTCCCACCTATCAAGAGTATGCTACCGGGCCGATTTACATCTCTAGAAATCCCCAATTGAGTTTCTTCATCGTTTCACTGAATGTGGATAGATGCTACATCAGCATCATAGCCAACCAGATAAATAAACAAAACATACGACATAATGTAACATATGGCTTCGTAAATACTCACCGGCTAGCATTCACCCAATGGCCACCTTGATTTTTTTTCCATCCTCCCAACTGTATTTTTTTGCTTTTTTCCTCCCCTTAGATGCCATCGGATCCCGATATCATTTCTCCTGCATGAAATCTCAGTGTAATTTCAAGATGATTTGCTAGAAAAATTCATTCTTGGCCAAAAATTAGGACCGTTGACAAAAAACTTAACCCTAAGCCTGGCCGCGGTAACCTAGAAAAAAAACGACACCTTAACCCTGAACCATAAAATCTAAGTCACTAAGAGTAACGGTGCAACACATTTTAAAATAATGCTTACAAGAATTTAAAAATTATCGGTATCAAGAAAAGTGTAGCTTGATAAATTAGCAACCGTAAATGAAAAAATTCACATACCTAGTCCATGTATCCATAGTATCACCTGTAAATTTTTAATTATAATAATCCAATAGTAAATATTTGATATAAATACACAATTTTGGATACATTTGGGATACATACCCACACTTGAAAAGAACTAGAGGCCTTTATCGAAGTCGTCTGCCGCCAAGTCCGTGTGAGTAAAATGTACGTGTGTGCGAGTCTCTGCGGATAACGTTTCGAATTAGTGACACCACTTCATCATATTTCACGATAACGTTTGGATAAATACCAAAAGATACTAACAGAAGGAACCGTTTACCTTTCTTTTTTCCGAATATTATTCTTGGTGAAACTGCTAAATCATTTCACAAAAATCGAAGAATACACGGCCTATAACCAAACAAGCAATCACAGGCCATTTAAAAACAATTAAACTAATTGGTACGAAGATGGGCAAAATACTCACACAATGTTATACCTTTTTACCTCTCCGACATTTTCTTCTACATTTTTAGCTTTCAATTAAGGTTTTATCTGCTTCATCTTTTTTCTTCCACGACCATCTGAGTTTTCACATAGAATCCGAATTTTATAGTTGTGATCATGATGAGGTTGTCTGTTATTGAAGGTGTATGTGAAAAAAATTTTATCCTCATATAATTGAGAATAATTCAGCACACGTACCTATCTTTTCTAAATGATTAGGCAATCACAGGCCATTTACAAATTACTAAGCTAATTGGTACGAAGACGGGCAAAATACTCACAAAATCTTATACCTTCTTGCCTCTCCGATATTTTCTTCTACATCTTCAGGCTTTAATTAAGGTCTTATCTGCTTCATCTTTTTTCTTCCACGGCCATCTAAGTTTTCACATAGAATTGAAATTTTAAAGTTGTGATCTCGACGAGGTTGAATGTTATTGAAGGTGTATGTGAAAAAAATATTATCCTCATACAATTGTGCACAATTCAGCACACGTACCTATCTTTTCTGAATGATTTTCGAGAGTTTTGTTGGAAACTCCATCCTATAAATCAAAGTCCACATGATGCAATAGCGGTTCACACCAATAGTTCACAACTATAGTCAATGCCATTACGGAGATTCCACAAAAAACTACAATAGTATTGAAAGTCGCACCTATCAAGAGTATATTACTGGGGCGATTTATATCTCTAGGAATCCCAATGGAGTTTCTTCATCGTTTCACTGAATGTGGATAAATGCTACATTAGCATCTTAGTCAACTAAAAAAAAAAAAACAGATGACATAATGTAACATATGGCTTCATAAATACACACCGACTAGTATTCGCTCAATGGACACCTTGATTTCTTTTCCATCCTCCCAGCTTCATTTTCCGCTTTTTTCCTCCCCTCAGATGCCATCGGATCCTGATTTATTTCTCCTGCACGAAATCTCAATGTAATTTCAAGATGATTTTGTTAACTAAAAAAATAGACATAATGTGGATAGATGCTATATTAGCATCTTAGTCAACTAAAAAAAAACAGATGACATAATGTAACATATGGCTTCATAAATGGACACCGGCTAGCATTCGCTCAATGGCCACCTTAATTTCTTTTCCATCCATCCAGCTGCATTTTTCTATTTTTTCTTTCCATAAGTGCCATTGGATCCGGATATCATTTTTCCGACACAAAATCTTAACAAAATTTCAAAATAATTTTGTTAGAAATCTTCATTCTTGGACGAAAATTAGGACCGTTGACGAAAACCTTAACCCTAAACCTAACCGCGGTGACATAGACAAAAAATAACACCCTAGCCCTGACCCATAAGACCAAAGTTACTAAGAGTAATGGTGCAGCACAATTTAAAATAACGCCTACAAGAATTTAAAATTATCAGTATCAAGAAAAACGTACTTTGTCAAGTTAGCAACCGTAAAAGAAAATTCACGTACATTATCCATGCATCCTTCGTATCACCTGCAAATTTTCAATTATGATAATCTAACAGTAAATATTTGATATAAATACATACTTTTGAAAAGATTTGGGATACTACCGGGACTTGAAAAGAACTCGTGGCCTTTATAGAAGTTGTCCGCCGCCAAGTCCGTGTGTGAAAAATGTACGTGTGCGAGAGTCTTTGCTGATAACTTTTCGAATTAGTGACACCGCTTCATCATATTTCATGCTAACGTTCGGACAAATACCAAAAGATACTAACATAAAGAACCGTTTACCTTTCTTTTTTACGAACATTATTCTCGGTGAAATTGCTCAATCCTTTCACAAAAATTGAAGAATACACAGCCTATAACCAGACAAACACTCACAGGCCATTTACAAATAATTAAGCTAATTACTACGAAGACGAGCAAAATACTCACACAATGTTATACCTTCTTGCCTCTCCGACATTTTCTTCTACATTTTCAGGCTTCAATTAAGGACTTATCTGCTTTCTCTTTTTTCTTCCACGACCTTCTGAGTTTTCACATAGAATTCAAATTTTAAAGTTGTGATCTCGACGAGGTTGTACGTTATTGAAGGTGTATGCAAAAACAATATTATCCTAATATAATTACGGATAATTCAGCACACGTACTATCTTTTCTAAATAATTTTTTTGAGTTTTGTTGGAGGCTTCATCCTATAAATCAAAGTCCGCAAGATGTAATTGTGGTTCACACCTATAGTTCACAACTATAGTCAATGCTATTTTAGAGATTCCATAAAAAACTACAATAGTATTGAAAGTCGAACCTATCAAGAGTATGTTACCAGGGCAATTTATATCTCTAAGAATCCCTAATGGAGTTTCTTCATATTTCACTAAATGTGGATAGATGCTACATCAGCATCATAACCAACCAGATAAAAATACAAAATAAAGGACATAATATAACATATGGCTTTGTAAATACTTACCGGCTAGCATTCGCTCAATGGTCACCTTGATTTCTTCTCCATCCTCCCAGCTACATTTTTCGCTTTTTTCCTCCCCTCAGGTGCCATCGGATCTCGATATCATTTCTTCTGCACGAAATCTCAGTGTAATTTCAAGATGATTTTGTTAGAAAACTTCAATCTTGGGCGAACCGCTGACGAAAATCTTAACCCTAAGCATGACAGCGGTGACCTAGACAAAAAACGACACCCTAACCCTGACCCATAAGACTTAAGTCACTAAGAGTAACGATACAGCACATTTTAAAATAATGCCTACAAGAATTTAAAAGTTATCGATATCAAGAAAAGCATACATTGACAATTTAGCAACCGTAAAAGAAAAATTTACGTACATTGTGACGACCTAAACCTAAAATATCAAATATAACTCGGATCACTCATGCGGAAACCTCAAAATTTAAAATCATCCATAATATTCCATAATAACAACACAATTAAATTAAACTACTATCAAATTCATCAATACATTATATAATTATTCCGAAATAACAACTGCTAAGAATCATGGGTCGCAACTCGAATGAAAACTACTCAAGTTCTGTCAATAATACATCTAGTTTGTCTCCCACTAATAAATAATGTCTAACCTCCACAAATCGCTTTACTTGAAAGTCTTGCAACAAAAGTAGGATCCCACGGTCTGCACTATACAATCAGCTCAATTTGAAACCAAAAAAATATAAGGATGAGTCAAAGCCCAACAAGTGATCATAATAAAAAACGCTAATAATAATAACGATCTCGGATATCACACTACAAAGGTCTCAACATACTCTAACAACCTACTATATCCGAGACAGATTACAACACGTCGTAAATACGACTCTAAACAAGATAGGTCCCACTTGACCCATACATCTAAAGGCAATAAGAGTGCCAATAATCAATAGTAATCCCCTGGAATCCGACATCAACGATGATTGGGGATTTTCTTGGTCCATATGTCAGCTAAAACGACCAATATAATCACGATAACAATCAATATGAATTCCACCGAATTCGAATATCTCAGAATCCACACAAGGATACTACCAACACAACAAATGAGATACTCACAATCATAGAAAATCACAAGAAAACTACTGGATCTTATTCCGCCACTGTGAACCAAAGGCTGCGTATATCCTCTAACAGTTGGGTACTTGCACGGGCTACCGATGCTCGCAAGTTTGACCTCCGACCAAAATCTATGGTCCACAGAGACTCTGCCAAACAAAGTACAGACATCACCCGACCATGCTCATATTCCGACTCTACCAGGTATGGAAGATACCTCATAGGTCAAACCCAGCATCTCCCGCCATGCTATCCTCGATATCATGATCTACGATGTTCACATGGCCATAAGTATCCCGCTGAACTAGGCAATGTACCTTAACACCACCAAGACACGGAAATCAGTATCAAATAAACGTAGAACACATTTAAGTACCATAGCCTCCCATTCGACCAGATACTTTAATGTTTTCATACACTCTCCTCAACCTTAACTGTAGGAAGTCAACGAATTCAAATCTCACACACCGAATATAACGCAAAGAAAGCTTTGCAACATCAACAATAGAACGTCGTTTGGTGCTGACCAGGGACCATACTCACGCCATCAAATTTAACACAAAGGAATTTCTCACAGCAAGAATAATAGATAAACTCAAACCGAGATATTATATTTTACCAATGTCTACAGCTAAGGCCAACAATCTCTATTTTTATTAGATTCCATCCCCAATTAATTTTGCAAGGATCCAACAAATTAATTGGCAATATTAATTTCTTCATACAATCAGCATAACTCCGAACATAGGCCAATATATCTTTATAAATACAACATACACAAACTGTAAATATCTTCTATACTCTTTACCATCTTTATTTTCATACATACACGTATAACCACACANATCATTTAACGGTCCATATACTTTAAATTTATATATTTAACCCGAATTATAAAATTTTATAGCTAAAATTACTAAAAATAACTATCCCAACTAAATAAAAAATTAAAATTATTTGGGGTGTTACATACCTTGTCCAGGTATCCTTAGCATCACCTATAAATTTTTAATTATAATAATCCAACAGTAAATATTTGATATAAATATACACTTTTGGAAAGATTTGGGATACATACCCACACTTAAAAACAAATCGAGGCCTTTATTGAAGTCATCCGCTGCCAAGTCCATGTGAGCAAAACGTACATGTGTGCTAGTCTCTACTAATACCTTTTCGAATTAGTGATGCCGCTTCATATTTCACGCTAACATCTAAGCAAATACTAAAAGATGCTGACATAAGGAACTATTTACCTTCCATTTTTGCAAACATCAATCCTAATAAAACTGCCCCATCCTTTTACAAAAACCGAAGGATACACAACCTATGACCACACCAGCAATCACAAGTCATTTACAAATAATTAAGCTAATCGGCGTGAAGTCAGGCAAAATACTCAGACACTGTCATATCTTCTCGCCTTTCCGACATTTTTTTCTATATCTTTCGGCTTCGATTATGGTCTTATCCGCTTTCTTTTTTTTCTTCCATGACGTTCTGAATTTTTACATAGATTTCAAATTTAAAAGTTGTTATCTCGATGGCGTTATACATTGTTGAAGGTTTATGCGAAAGAAATATTATCCTAATAAAATTGTGGACAATTCAGCACACCTACCTATCTTTTCTGAATGAATCTTCAAGAGTTTTGTGGGAGACTCCCTCCTCCAAACAAAAGTTCGCATGATCCAAGTGTGGTTCACACCTATAGTTCACGATTATAGTCAATGCCAATTCGGAGATTCCAAAAAGTATTAGAAGAGTATAGAAAGTTGCACCTATAAAGAGTATGCTACCGGGGCGATTTACATCTCGAGGAATTCCTAATGGAGCTCCTTCGTATTTTCACTAAATGTGGATACATGTTGCATCAGCAACATAGCCAAATAGATAAAAATATAACACACGACGACATATAATATAACATATAGTTTCGTAAGTACTCATCAGTTAGTATTTGCTCAATGGCCTCCTTCATTCTTTTTCCATCCCCCCAGCTGCATTGTTCGCTTTTTTCCTCCCCCCATATGCCATCAGATCCCGATATCATTTCTCTTGTACGAAATCTTAGTGTAATTTCAAAATGATTTTGTTAGAAAACTTCATTCTTGGGTGAAAATTAGGACCGTTGACAAAAGCCTTAACCCTAAGCCTAACCATGGTGACCTGGATAAAAAACGACACCCTAGCCCTGACCCATAAGACCTAAATCACTAAGAGTAACGGCACAGCACATTTTAAAATAACGCTTACAAAAATTTAAAAGTTATCGCTATCAAGAAAAGCGTACCTTGACAATGTAGCAACCATAAAAGAAAAATTCACGTACCTTGTCCACGTATCCTTAGCATCACCTATAAATTTTCAATTATAATAATCTAACAGTAAATATTTAATATAAATACACACTTTTAAAAAGATTTGGAAAACATACCCACACTTGAAAAGAACTCGAGGCCTTTTTCGAAGTCATCCGCCGCCAAATCCATGTGAGCAAATTGTACGTGTGTGTTAGTCTCTGCTGATACCTTTTCGAATTAGTGACACCGCTTCATCATATTTCACGCTAACGTCTAAACAAATACTAAAGGGTACCGACATAAGTAACCATTCACCTTCTATTTTTGTGGACATCATTCCCGGTGAAACTGCTCAGTCCTTTCACAAAAATCAAAGGATGCACGGTTTGTGACCAGACAAGCAATCATAGGTTATTTACAAATAATGAAGCTAATTGGTATGAAGTCGAGCAAAAAACTCACACATTATCATACCTTTTCACCTCACCGACATTTTCTTCTATATATTTCGGTTTCAATTAAGGTTTTATCTACATTCCTTTTTCTTCTTCAACGACCTTCTAAATTTTTGCATAGATTCCAAATTTAAAAGTTGTTATCTCGACAGTGTTGTACGTTATTGAAGGTGTATACAAAAGAAATATTATCCTAATACAAATGCAAACAATTCAGCACACGTACCTATCTTTTCTGAATGAATCTTTGAGAGTTTTGTTGGAGACTCCATCCTCCAAATCCAAGTCCGCATGATGCAAGCACAATTCGTACCTATAGTTTACTACTATAGTCAATGCCAATTCAAAGATTCCACAAAGCACTACAAGAGTATTGAAAGTCGCACCTATCAAGATTATGCTACCGTGGCAATTTACATATCTAGGAATTCCTAATGGAGCTTTTTCGTCTTTGTACTGAATATGGATACATGCTACAACAACACCATAGCCAAATATATAAAAATATAACACACAATGACATATAACATAACATATGATTTCATAAGTACTCACAAGCCAACATTCGCTCAATGGCCTCCTTGATTTTTTTCCGTCCTCTCAACTGCATTTTTTGCTTTTTTTCACCCCTCAGGTGCCATCGAATTCCGATATCATTTCTCCTGCACAAAATCTTAGTGTAATTTCAAGAAGATTTTTTTAGAAAACTTCATTCATAGGCGAAAATTAGGACAGTTGACGAAAGTCTTAACCTTAAACCTGACCACGGTGACCTAAACCAAACACGACACCCTAATCCCTAACCCATAAGACCTAAATCACTAAGAGTAATGGTACAGCACAGTTTAAAATAATACCTACAAGAAGTTAAAAGTTATCAGTATCAAAAAAAAGCGTACCTTGGCAATTTAGCAACCGTGAAAGAAAATTAACTTTCCTGGTCATTATGCTTTGCTCTTTTTCCTCTATTCATTGTTGCACGTCTTCATTTCCAACTCCTTGTTTTTATTGTATTCTCTTTGTGCATTAAAGCATTAAATACAGTAGCATCATGTCCCTTTTTTATTATTCATTTATGCACCATGGATATGCTATACTACTGTGGCAGGAGTTTCATTAGATCAGTTCTACTAAATTCTACATAGATTGGGATCACATTTATGTTCTCCATGAGAGGAATTTCATCATTTTGGATCATCTCTTCCGCACATTTCCCACACATGTTTCAAACTTGGGATCACTCCAATTTCCAATATAGTATCAAAGATTTTTAGGTTTATATTCGTTGATCCTAATTCAATTTTCATTTCAAAAAAGTGGTTAACCCATTATTCAATTTTCATTCATTATTTGAATCCTAACACTCACTATTTTCTTATGTTAAACATTAGATTGTTTGCTTTAGTTTTCAACTTTCATCTTGATTCTAGAACCACTTCTATCTTCATTATTAGGACAGATTGTGAGGATGATCCATCTACACTTTTGATCTCCAAAATTGGCACCAGCTGTTCAAATTTCCTTCTCATAAGCCCACGTCATTTGCCATTATTCCTACAGTTTGTTTGATTATAATTTCTACACTGCCTAAAAATCAGCATCATTACTATTCATCATATGTGCCAAGAAATTTTACCCCATAAAGTTTGTTTTCCTCACTGCTACATTGAAATATAACAAATTTACTTCAAAAATTGCTGGATTTTAGCATATTTAAAAATTTTTCCTTATTTTTAAGTATTGGTACAAATTTAAAGTTCTTAAGTATTTATTAACAAATATGTTAATAATCTCACATCAATATTTTGTTCTTGCTATTATTACGGTTTCTATATTTACAATTTAAATTTTATCTTTTACCATTTGATCATTTTATTTTTTCATATCACAAAATCCCAAAAAAATATATTCTCTCTTACAAATTTTTTATCTTTAATCTCTGTCTCTTCTTCAGTTTCAATTCTCACATCCTCATTTTCCCATCTGCATATCTCATTCTTTCATTGTCAATATGGAAGTAAAGAGATCTTTACTTTCTATCTTGAGGGGGGTGTTAAAATATATCAATATCAAAACTACACCACTGGCAACATGCAATAGCAAAATAAGATCAGCAAGTCATGAATTAACATATCAACAAAAAGGAGTACGGCTTTGCATTAGTAACCGATGCATCACATGCCTTAGCATCAATTTAATCAAATTTAGTAAAGGAAAAATATGTTATTTCTATTAGCAAATACAACAAATGCATCAAAAGCATGAGCAATTCACATGTTCCAGCAGATCGATAAGTATATAAATTGCTGTCATGTAATTTCTATCACAGCAACCCATGCACAGCACAACATCAGTTACTGCCATATAAAGTTCATACACGACAAATCATTCTATTTGTGTTCTGTTATGTTTTCTTATGCCTCCATCTTATCAGATGCAACCAGCAATCCAAGTGATGATACACAACAACAAATGATTGGTTAAATTTGCTATGTCACGGCTCAATTATAGTTGGTTGGATATTCAAGAGAAGCCAATGATCTGTTATAAGAAGAAAGACAATTTGTGTTTTTATTGTCTCAATTTCATGAACAAATTTCAATTTATTTTTGATACAACTACGTATTTTCTATATATGGTTAGGATTAGTTTATCTAAAATTTTATCCAATGGTTATAATTAGTTTTCAACTACTATATAAGTAATTGATTTCTTAAATTGTAAATCAAGTTCTTGAATTAATAAAATCATAAACATTTTTTATATGATACTTTATTATACTCTTTACTCTGTTTTCTCTGATCATGGTTGTGTGTTGTCATTTTCAGCTCCTCTGATTTTCATTATATTCTTTTCATGTACTAAAGTATTGAATATAGTAGCTTCATGTCTTGTTTTTCATTATTCATTTGTGCACCATGAATGTATTATACCGTTGTTGCAGGAGTTTCATTACATTAGTTGTACTAAACTGAATTCAGATTGGCATCACATTTGTATTCTTCAAGGTAGAAACTTAATTATTTCAGATCATCTCTTCCACACATTTCTGCACATAAGTTTTGGATTTGGAATCACTATAATTTCTAATATGCAACTTCAGAGGATTTTCCAACTTCAAGGACACATATTCCAAGCACAATTTACAACCTAATTTGTTTTATACAAATTCTTTCTATTAAATTCCATGTTTTTTCTACTACAGATTCTGTTTTTTCGCAACGAATATATAATCAAGATTTGATCAAAAGATCATCAAAAGTTTCTTCAAACACAAATCTATTAATAGATTCATTTTATAAATTCAAACACAAATATTCAAGCAAGCACTATAAATTTAAATACTCCAAAATAAGAAAATTAAAAAATAAATAAATTCAACCACAATTCATATAATTACACAAAAATTATTCAAAGATAGAGATAATTACCCATAAGAAAGCTGCTGCTGGAACATAATATCAAGAAGCAAGTTTTTGCGAATTTGTCTTCCCCAAATTGATGAATTTGATGAACACAAGTGGCATTCCTCAACAGCGATATCTCCTAACAAAAAGGAAATCAGGGACAGGGAAGCTAAAAAGCGGAACCGAAGTGAGGAGAGAGCCATTGAAATAGAAAAATATGAGCCGGCGATGGTAACCGATATGGAGAAAGGAAAGTAAGCAGAATGAGAGGAAAAAACTGAGAAGGAAATTTTTGATTTCGTTCCATTTTAGTTCCACCTAAAGAGCCAAGAAATCTAAACCCCTTTGATTTCAAATGCTTGAAAACCAAGAAAGGTCAGACTATGCTCCATCAATTTCAAAAGATAAGCAGCAACTTGGAGGCCCCAAATGATGAACCAGAAGCCCTAGATGATTATTGAAGTGAATCAACAAACTAAAAAAGATAGTTGATTAACACATAACGATTTCCCAACATATTCCCATTTATACAAAACTGCATATTGCAGCGAGGGGTTAATTTCAGTAATTATTAAACACAAAATTTTTGAAGCACCAACAGAACTAGAGACTAAACCAGAAGATGACTCTAGAAATTCCAAAACAGGGTAAAACGAGATGAGAAGATACAAAGGTAGAAATCAAACTTTCCGCAGAATGCTCATTGCCAAGAATTTCATAGCGGAAGACAACAAAGTAGAATCGAACATGTTTTTGCATCCTGAATTCTAAACACGTCCATGCCTTTCTCTCCCCTTCGTAACCTTGACCTCTTAATCACCATTATAGCCCTAACCCCCAACATCATCACTCACGTTGGCATTGGGTGTAAGAAGATACATGATGTTCTGGGGATGAAGAAAACAAATTAGGGTCAAACAACAAATTGGGAGGCTCGATTAAATACTACAAAGCCAGAAATCAAACCTGCTAGGAATTAGCGTACAGGCTAGAAATTTCAAAGCGAAAGACAGACAAATTAGGATCAAATTGTATCCATCAATGAAAGCCACATCTCCATTTTTTTTCCCAGCCTCTCTCCAAATCAATATCTCCCCTCCGTAACGCTAACCCTGGGCACCATTACATCCCGAACGCAAGCTTCATCACAAACCCTCGAGTTCTTTTTTGAAACGTCGATCTCGTTCAATTAATGATCAAATACATGATTGTGTTGTGTCGATAAATCAAAGAAACATCTCCATCCTATCATGTTCCTTCGAAGCATATATCTTTCCTCTGTACACATAACCTCCGCAACACCACGCTAACCCTAATTGCAATCTTCTTGCACAATCGCGCGCGATGCCCTCGTTCGAATCGATAATATATGGATGTAACTACCTTCCTGCTTGTCGCTCAGTGTTCTGGTGATTGCTCACAACTTCCACGAACCTCGCATCAGCTTGGAATGAGGTGGGAAAAGAAGATTTACAAAGATACGGAATCGCCTACAACAGTCATATACGCCTGGAATTTCAACGGCTCTATCATTCTCCTTAGAATTACTATTTATTTATTATTATTATTATCTTTTTCTAGTGTTTGGTTTGGGGTTCGGCTCTTAATATACCATGAAATTGTTATTA
>JAODPA010153867.1:0-14751 GCA_025585075.1 Nepenthes mirabilis
CTAGAATAATATACACAACCTTCATAAAGAATGAAACTCAAATTATATCTAACCAAATGTTAAACTTTTTTCTCTTCTCCCATTTTCTCTTTTCTCTCTCTGTATAGTATTCATTGTATAAGAAATAATTTTGAATATCCTAAAATAGCATCAAAGATAACATTGTATCAATATTGACGCTTGAGCACTTATCAAGTGCAACCTCCTTGAACAAATGGCACATAAGCATTGTTTAGGCACGCATCATGTATGACCTTTTGGAACAAACAATACATGGCTTTTCTTAAACGTGCATCTGACACTTCCCTAAGCAAATGGCATATGTATTCTCATCAAGTGCTCATCATACCCACTTGGCTGACATTTGACTAACTCTCAACTAGCCCTTATATAAACATTGCATGACCTTTTAACATCCTTTGTGTTTTGGACAACTCTCAATCAACCTTTGGTCAATCCTTGCACAAGCTTTGCACAACCCTTGACATTTTTGCCCGAATATGCCATTTGTAAATTTTATGCATCCTTCCGATTGCCCGTTTATTTGTTGTAATACCTATAAAGGAATAATTCAAAATTGAACAGTTGTTACCCTAAAAATCAGCTAAGAAAAGATACTAAGGCAATTAGCGAGAATGACATTATTGCTACAAGCCCTATCAATAACTAGATTGTTAGTTTGAGGAATAAGGGAGGTCCCTCTTCCAACCATAATAACTCAGGTTCACAAGTTTTAAAAGAAGATCGGGCAATTTGGATCTCAAAAGCAAGACAATATTTTTCCTTCCATCAGACCAAAGAAAATTGAAAAACTTGCACCAGTGGCATGCCATATGGATAAGAATGGCTAGATTTGCTACCAATACTAAAAATAAGAAACAACTGACTTGGATTATGAAGGCCTTATATAGAAGTTATATGTGCAATATGGTCTAACTAAATACTTAAACTTCTTTTAGGAATTCTCAAAACTCAGAAATAGGGAAATATGTGGGATAACAAGTTTGAATTCATGTGGCTCCTCGACTAAGAGGTAAACTTTCAATAGAAAAGTGAATTGGGGGCTTCATCAGTGGCCTCAAGGAAGGCTTGTAAAAATCGATGTGCAAGCCAATGAATTGGCAACCATGGGACAGCCATCGGTCTGGCCCAATTGTATGATAACCAAGTGGGGGAGTTATGGCGAATGCTACTGTCACTTCTGCAGACCAAACCAAATTCTCCTTGCTTCCATCCCACTCCTACCATCAACAACCCTTCTAGCAAAATTTTGGCGATCAGAAAATTGCCACCAGGGGAATGAAGTGATTAACACACAAAAGGGATTTGTGTTGGAATTTAATGAAAACATGCACACAATCAGTGCAATGAAATAAACTTAAACTTTTTCATCAAACATCAACTATCAAACACTAAAGTACAAGGAATATAATGCAACCAAATATACAAAATTACACAATAATATTAAACGTAAAAAAATCTTTTTTAATTAAGAAAAAAATTATGAGATAAATTAAAAACCTATAAGAGAAAATACAACATGAATAAGAGTAACTAAACGAAAATACATTCAAAAAACACACTAGAACAATGTACCCAATTTTTGTGAAGAACAAAACTCGAGTCAGATCTTATGTAGATACAAACATTTTTCTCTTCTCTCTTTTCTCATTCTCTCTTTTGTGTAGTATTTTTTGTGTTACAAAATAATTTTGAATTATCCTAAAATCATATTAGACGTGATGCATCATTGATTCTCAAGTTGTGGTATAGATTAGGGGGCCTTCTATTCTTCTGCTGCAGGTCAAACTGGAGTGAGTCTGGTCTCTGTCATTGTTGGTCTAGAACCTGCATAACACAAACTACAAATAGGAGCTCAAAGGACGGCAAAAATTGCTTCCACTGTATATCCTCCAATACTCAAGTTAAAAATCTTTCTCAGAGAATAGGAGATGTTAGGAGGATGCGAGGAATGAATAGATGCATATAGTGGTGGATGGAGCGTTTGGATGCTCCGACGAATGGGCGTCTTAGAGGTGTGCTCGATAGAGGGGCTAATTAGAAGAGGGCCCACATAGATACGGCTTAGAGATGCATCCAACAGAGGAATGACTTAGAAGAGGGCTCAATAGAGGGGCGGCATAGAGGAGCCCTGCAGGAGATGGCTTAGAGGCGAAAGACTAAACTACACTAGTAGGTCAACATCCTGATTACTTGAGCGGAGGGTTAGCTGATGGACAGCGAGCTCTCAACTTTGGGTTGGAGGGCTCGTGGCTTCAGGACGAAGGGAACTTGGGATCGGGATGGAGGGCACATGGCTCTAGAACGGAGGGCTTCTGGCTCTGAGATGGAGATCTTGTGGCTCCGGGCCGGAGATCTCATGGCTCCAGGATGGAGATGTTGTGGCTTTGGGATGGAGGTGTTGTGGCTCCGGGATGGAGGGCTTGTGGCTCCCGGAAGGAGGGCTCGTGGCTTTAGGATTGAGTGCTCCTACGTCCGGGATGGAGGGCTCGTGGCTCTAAGATGGGGTACTTCTGGCTCCTGGACGGAGGGCTCGTGGCTCCGGAATAAATGGCTCATGGCTATGGGATGAAGTTGTAATGGCCCAAAATGCTAGAATATAGAAAATCCCCGATGTCAAGTTAAAATTACCTAAGGATAGAAATCTGGTCAACAAGTATTGATCGGAAGGCGTGAAGAAGGGGTGATCCGGTCTGTATAAAATGTTGACTGAAAGGCGTGATCCAGTCAACGTAAAATGTTGACCGGAAGGTGTGATCCAGTCAACGTAAAATGTTGACCGAAAAACGTGAATGGAAGGAAGGACGGGAAAGAGGAAAGTAATCCGGTCTCCGGAAAACGTGAATGGAAGGAAGGAAAAGAGGAAAGTAATCCGGCCAGCGCCAGTTAATTGACCGGTATGTATTTAAATGAGAAACATCCCCTTAAATAATTCAATGAGAAAACTCTTCGGGAATGAAAAACCATAAATAACATACACGGAAACATTCCCTCTAGTATAACCAATTGAATGTAAAGCCATAAATAACATACACCCCCCAGTGTGGCCAAACAAAACGATGGCCGCCAAACCCAAGGCGTATAAATAAGAACTAGAAGAGTGAGAAAGAGGCACGCAATAGAGTTTTCTAGTAAAGGAAGGCCAAAAGTTCATGGTAAAGTAGAAGAAATCCAGGCAAGAGTACTCATCCTATTTTTAAAGTTTATGATTATGGATGTTTGCTACGCAAGTATATATGATATTCTTATGAAATTATGTATGTATGATGTTTGTTCTGTTCTTGTGATTTATCGTTCTTAATCGCATGTTTAAAAGAAACCCTGATGTTCATGGTGTTAGATTTTATTCTGCTTGAAGTATATGATTAATTGTCGACTTATATGAACTTTGATAATTGTATGTTCAAAGAAAAGATTTCTAACTTTTTAAAAAAAAGAGCTTCAGATTTTGAATGATTAAGAACTCCGGCTTTTGGAGCTTCGGATTTCAAATGGAAATGAACTCCGGTTTTTAGAACTCCGAATTTTAAAGAACTACGGCTATTTGAGCTTCGATTTTAATGGAATTAGAACTCTAGATTTTAAAGAACTACGGCTATTTGAGCTTCGATTTTTAATGGAATTAAAACTTTGGCTTATGAACTACGGCTTCCATTGAAAAAGAGCTCCGGCTTTTGAACTCCATCTTTTAGAAAAGAACTTTGGCTTTCTTTTAGAAAAAGGAAGTTTGGCCTTTTTATAAGAACAACGAAAATGTATATAATCCGGACAGCAAGTGGAACTCTATGACTTTCGACTTTCGAACTATGACGGATGGCCATTAAAAGATATGAACTATGAATCGAGTTTCCATTAAACTTACTGTTAAAGATAGATGAAGGATATTGGAGTAACACTCGAGGACTGCCTTCAGGGCCACGGGGGGAGACTTTTGGTGGCATAAGACTTTTGGACTACGGCCCCATATGTCGGGTTAAAGGTATTACCTTTCGTCTCGGGGAGCATAATGGGAGGATACAGCCTTAGGCTGTGGGGTTACACACAACCCTTCCTCGATGTTGTTCGCTCCTATCCGGTCCCTAAAGATGATAAGAATTTCGAATGGTTTTATGGATTTTCCAAAGATAAGATAATAATAACAAGAAACTGTTCCAAAGATAAGATAAGATAACACTTGGACTACGGCTCCATGACCTGTTCATGATTTTGCTCGGGGTATGCCCTAACTCATTGTTCGATTTCTAAGTTGGCAAAACACTTGGAATCCGAACATGATTTTTGTAATTTTCATTCATTTAATAAATTTAATTACTTACCAAAAAAAAAAGAAATAAAGAAGAAACGATATAATGATTTTTGTGTGCCAAGTTATGTTATGAAACTCTCTTTTGATCCGATTATATGTATATTTTAGTTTTCTGCATGTGAGTATCTTGCTGGGCTTTGTAGCTCATTCTTGCCACTTTTCAGATGACGAAAGGCTTATGGAGGACGAAGTGGAGTAGAACCATATGATGTAGCTAGATGGCATAGCTGGCCGGAGCTAATCAATGAAGAGCTTAATTTATTTTCCTTTTTATCTTTTGAGAAGACTTGTAAATGATTCTGCTGTTTAAAAATCTATGGATGTTAACATGTTTCCGTAATTACTTTTTGGATATTAAAATTGAAAAGTCTAGTAAGCATCTCAGGTATTCAGGTCCGTCTAACCTTAGTGTTGGTCGGCCTGGTTTGAAGTTAAATCGGAAGACCAGCTCATGTAGTTCGGTTTCAAGTAATCCTGTGTTTAAATAAAAGGTTTATTCATATGAAAGACAAATAAAATTTTTATGTCCATATAATTAATATTTATTATTTATTAAATCATTTTATTAAGGCAAGTTTTTAGGCTTGACGGCGGCTTTATGTGTGGAATAAGGCCGGTCCGTCACAGAAGTGCTCCTGGTTTCGGGATGGAAGGCTCCTAGCTCCTGGATAGAGTGCTCCTGGGGACGGAGTGCTCATGGCTCCATAACGAAGGGCTCATGGCTTCAAGATGTAGGGCTCATGGCTCCAAGATGGATGGCTCCTAGCTTTAGGATGGAGGGCACGTAGTTTCAAGATGGAGGGCTCCTAGGATGGAGTGCTCCTAACTCTGAGACGGAAGGCTACTAGGACAGAGGGCTTCTGATTCCAAGATGGAGGACTCCTGGCTCCTAGACAGAGGGCTCTTGGCTCCTAGCCGGAGAGCTCTTTGCTTCAGGACAGAGAACTCCTTGCTCTAGGATAAAGGGCTCGTGGCTCCAGGATGGAATGCTCCTAGCTTCGGGATAGAGGGCTCATGGTGCGAGGACAAAGGGCTCATGGCTCCGGGATGGAGTGCTCCTGACTCCGGGATGGTGGGCTCGTAGCTCTAGGATGGAGCGTTCCTGGGACAGAGTGCTCCTAGCTCCGAGACCGATGGCTTGTGGGATGGAGGGCTTTGGACTCCGAGATGAAGGGCTCCTAGGATAGAGGGCTCCTAACTTTGGGATGGAGTGCTCCTGGCTTCGGGGCGAAGGGTTTGTGCCTCAAGGACAAAAGGCTCATGGCTCTAGGATGGAGTGCTCCTAGAGTCAGGATGGAGGGCTCGTGGCTTTGGGACAGAGGGCTCATTGCTCTAGGATGGAGTGCTCCTAGAGCCTGGACGAAGGGCTTGTGGCTCTGGGATGGAGTGTTCCTACCTTCGGAACAAAGGGCTCGTGGCTCTGGGATGAAGTGTTTCTTGCCCCTGGATGGAGTGCTCATGGCTCTGGGACGGAGTGCTCTTTGTTCTAAGATGGAGGACTCATGGTTTTGGGAAAAAGTGTTCCTAGTTCTGGGACGCAGTGCTCCTAGCTCTGGGACATAGTTCTCCTGGCTCTAGGATAGAGGGCTTATGGCTCTGAGACGGAATACTCCTGGCTCCAAGACGGAGGGCTCGTGACTTCAAGATGGAGTGCTCATAGCTCCAGGACGGTGGGCTTGTGGCTCCGAGATGGAGGGCTCGTGGCTCCAGAACAGAGGGCTCCTGAGATGAAGTGCTATTGGGTTCGAGATGGGAGGCTCATGGCTCCTAGGACGGAGTGCTCCTGGCTCTAGGGTGGAGGGCACCTTACTCTCTGGCAAAGGAAAATTTCTCAATGGAGGGTAGTTCTCTTGGAAGGAGGGCAACTCCCTTCTAGAGGGTAAGCATCTCGGAAGAAGGGAAACTCCTGATTCTAGGATGGAGGGCAATCTTCAACGGAGGGTAGGCCCCCTTCTTGGGAATGCCAATCCATTTGGTGCTTTGTGGAGCTCTTAGAGCTTGTCATTCTAAACTTGAGAGTTCTTGGTTATATAGTGTAATTCTCAGATGCACTCCTTTTGTTCGAGCAACATGGGACATTTCCCCTTAGCAAAATTTTATTGGGCTGAAGCTAGATTGTGGGCTTGCTGCAGGGCCTGGTCCCTTGGGCCCATGATTGCTGGACCCATCATTAGCCCCTATTCCGAGAGGTTTGAAAATTCAATCCCCCGTAAGTCATGATGGGTCATCATCGCACGTGGTCTCGCTGACTTAATGCTGGTTGATGCTGTCTTCTAGCTATACTTGATTCGATCCATGTATCGGGAAAAATTCGAGAGCTCATAGAACATAGATCTCGGGATCAGATCACCTGACTGTGAGGAGAAGCTTCGAGAAGCCAAGCGGTGACTTGCTGTCTTTTAGAGAAAGTATACTCATAGAGGGAAGATCTTAGGCTCGGGGTCAGATCGGCTGACTGTGAGGACGTGCTTCGGGAGGCTGAGTGGTGGCTTGCTGCCTTTGGAGAAAGTATGCTCTCACAGGAAAGATCGTATGCTCGGGATCAGATCGTCTTGCTGTGAGGACACCTTTTAGGAGGTTGAGCAGTGACTTGCCGCCTTTCCAAGAAATTATGCTTGGAGAGGCTGATGGAAGAGGACTCAGCTTTGTCTAGAGGGATCTTGTTGACCTTGGATCTTCGTATTTGTGCCTTTGAAATGGGGTGCTCTAGATTAGCTTAGATGTACCTTGGTCGATTTCTCGAAAATAAAAGAGAAGCCATCGTTGATTTTGATCGTGAGCCGTCTGAGTCTCAGATGAGATCCAGGAGTGTGCAGAGGTAAGATCTTATGCTAAGAATCAGATCGCCTCACTGCAAGGACACATTTGGAGAGGTCAGGAGGTGACTTGCCTTAAGATACCCGATCGTTCGAGCCGTAATAGTAGGATGCACTTTGCATTCCCTGAAAGGGTTCTTCTCGTCATGCATTGCAATTAGCAAGTCAACCAACATAACGCGTGACCTTGGGGTAAGGAAACCCCAACGAACTCAATTGCTAGAACTAGGGATCCTTTGGCTCTCAGGTCGTGCGAATGGGTCAACATTGTGACCATGACCAAGCCTGGGATCCTGATCTCAATGACTCCCTCTTCAAGGATGCCTCTTTGCTTTCTAGTGGTGTGTCAGGACTGCTGGGGATGACTTGCACCGGATTCTGATCATTCCTGTGAAGGAAAATCGTGGCCCTGAGGGGACACGGATGTTGTCTAAGCCTCTTGGCTTTGACGAACACGTCTGGTTGGTTGTGCTCACCCCTATTAAGAGGCGGTCATGGTGTTGAGAAGATGTGGTTACCGGCTAAGCTTTAAGGCTATTATTTCTTGGCTTTTGCTAGCCTAGGTAGTTGCCTGCATGTACCATCGACGCTCAATCTTATTAGAGGACATCATAACTTTCATGCATCTTGTCCTAGTCCGCCAGCTATTGTTAACTGATAGTGCAATCTCCTTTAGGAGAAGGTCACCGCACACATGTTGAAAAGCCCCCTGAGGTTTTAAGTTTGACCGCACTTGGGCCGCTTAGTGTCGTAACCAAGGTTCAAATACGACTGCATTTGAGCCGCTCGAAGTGGGACGAAGACTTAATCCGACCGCGTATGGGTCGCTTGGTATACGACCAAGGTTTAATCTGACCACGTTTAGGCCGCTAGGAGTGGCACCAATAATTCGACCACATTTGGGCCACTCGAAGTGGGACGAAGGTTTAATCTGACCACGTTTGGTTCACTCGGAGTGGGACCGAGGTTCAATAATGGGTGAATGAGTATTCACCCAACTTAGGAGCTATCTAGGTCACATGATTTTATGCAATGTTATGTAATCATTCATTTGAGCAAATAATATTACTATTCTATTAACGGAATATGATTAAAGCAGGCAACATGGTGCATGCAAGACTTACCTGAATTTGGCGTGGAGTCATTGTTAGCACATGAGTGGTGCTTTTGTGATTGGCTCACCGAACCAAATGTACGGTCAGTGTGCACTGCTTCGGAGGGTCGTCGGGGCGCTTTGGTAGGCATCTTGGCCTACAGCCCCTATGCTCCGTGGGATTCGGTCCTTTGCCTTGGATTGGTTGGGCAATGTGCTGCTGCTGTGTTGGGTAGCCTACTGGCCAATAGTTTGGGACCTGTTGTCGGCTGATATTGGCTCAGACGACTTGGACTAGTGCAACACTTGGCTGGATGATGTTTTCTGCGATGCAATGGGTGGCAGGCTGAGCATGTCGAGCCCCCATCGTGAGTATTGTCATGACTTTTGTGGAGTTTGCTGCTATGCAATAGGTCAATCAGAGGCATTGCAGTGGGATCGGCTTACTAACTTGTGCACCTTTCTTAGAAAAATCATCGAGTCCGAGGAAGACCTATGAACAAGGGAACGGTCGCCCGAGCTGGCAGTCTTGTATATGTGGCCTCTACTCTCTGAAAGGTGGAGTTTTCCTCACCAGGCCCATAGGGTTCGAGCCAACACCTCCTGGTGGCGTGGATCATATCGCTCCAAGCCTTCATCTACACTTCATGGCTCAACCGGCCTTCTTGCCGCTACTAGGCCCTGTCACTCATGACCGCTTAGGCCACTAGGTCATAAGGCCACAAGATCTTCCACAAATGTTTGCCTACATTGTTGGTTTAGGAGTTGGGGGGTGTAACCCTGAGTGTAACGTCTTTGTTTGGATGTGAGAGGTCTAGAGTGGGCACTAGGCCAAGGCACGACCAGACTGGATTGCTATGGAATGGATCCGATTGCTGGACAGGGCTATGGTCGGACTGGTCTAGGGTTTCGAACTTGGCACGGCTGGACATGACCCAAGCGCCGGATTGGTCCAGGGCATGGGACACGGCTCAGACAGGAAGGAGCGGTGTCGACCTAACGGGACTTTGGATCATCAACCGTGGAGCTAGGCTGGCATTAGCCAGATTGGATTTGGACACCGGACTGGTCGTAGTCACCGGACAGGGAGTAGCAGACTGGATCTAAGGCACCAGAGTGTATCTAAGCATAGGATGCGGCCACCAGATTTGATCTGGGGCACTATACTGAGCCTAGGTTGCCGAACAGCATCATGGCCGTGCACAATTGTGGCTGAACTCAGTTATAGCCGAGTTGGATTTGAGAGGCATTCATATATGACGGTGAGGAGGCAAAGCAGGATGCGTTCATATAAGACAGATGGAACCGCATTTGGTGAACCAATGAGGCATACCTGAAGATGGCAATGAGGATCACCGATGGAAGGTGGTCACAATGTGGATGACAGTGCCAGTCACGGCGATAGCCACCCTGTGACGGCACGAGTAGCGATACAAGCTCTATTGAGGGTTTTCTCTTCCTCTCTCCGTTGTGCCTTGTAATACATCGAGATTTAAGCTGATTTCCTTAAGATTGTCGTATGCAAACACAAGATAGGCATCCACAAAGAGGGAAAAAGTATTTTCCTGCCACGATATGTTGATTCTCCTCCAGCGATGGCGGTGGTGGCGGTGGCTCTTTGCGGCTTGTGATCTTCTACATTCCTTCACACTGCGACGCAAATCAGAGGGTGGGGAATGGAGAGGGCCCTGTTGGCTTCCGATTCGGGCGGCGTCTCCTCTGACATTGGCAGTCTCCATTGCTCTGTACATCGGAGTTTGGGAGACAGAGGGGAAGCCACCAACGTGGCATCTTTGGACTGGTCCTGCTCTTTAGAGGTGCACCTACAGGAGCGACTTAGGGTGCGCCGAAAGGGGTGGCTTAGAGGAGAAGGACTAAACTGCACGAGTGGGTCAACATCTTGGATACCTGAGTGGAGGGTTGACTATTTGATAATGAGCTCCCGACTCTGGGATGGAGGGCTTTTGGCTTCGGGATGGAGGGCTCCTGGCTCCAGGATGGAAGTTGCGTGGTTCCAGGACAGAGTGCTCCTGGCTTCAGGATGGAGGGCTCCTGGCTCTTAGATGGAGGGCTTGTGGCTCTAGAATGGAGTGCTTCTGGCTTTGGGACAAAGTGTTCATGGCTCCAGGACGTAGGGTACGTGGCTCTGGGACGGAGTGCACGTGGCTCCGAGATGGAGGGCTCGTGACTCCGAGATAGAGGGCTCATGACTCCGAGATGGAGGGCTCTTGACTCCGAGACGGAGTGTTCTTGGCTCAGGAACGAAGGGCTTGTGGCTCTGGGACAGAGGTCTTGGCTCTAGGACAGAGGTCCTGTGGATTCGAACCACAAACCAAAACCTACTGTCTTTCAATATTCAAAATACGACAAATACAAATTCAATCTAAACAAAATGTTAATACTCACCAAAATAGATAAACTTCAATTAAATCACATCTAAGCTCCTACAATATATCTAAACCCACTATCTGAAGAGATAACAAAATAAAAATGTGAACTAAAAATTTAACAAGTATCTATATAATATAATAAATAATAACAACTGAAGTCAGGAGAAGGATCAATAAACACATTCAAAACAAGTAGAAACCACAAATCTGAAGGCCCGACAACGAAAGTTCGAAGGTAGTTTCGTACTCAAAGTATAATCCAATCAAAATATAATCCCAACGAGATATATTATGAATGAAATATAATAAAAAATGAAATCACATTATCCAAATCGAAATCACATATTCAAATAAATGAGATTGATTGAATTCCAACTATAGACAAAACCTGTAAATCTCAAACGAAGTATCAATATAAATCAATATAGAAAACACATTAAAATCCAAAACATGTACAAATTGGAGAATTAAAGATCAAGAGACTAACTTAAAAACGGGTTACACATACTTTTAGTAACTTTGAGCCATATCAACTACTATTTAGACTTATTGGTAGGGCCGTCTATAAACTACCTCCTATAGGCAAAAAACAAACGCATTACGTTTTGTCACCTGTAGAATTTGGTGTAGTCATCAAATTTGTCTAATATATTAGAATGTCCGAATATATTAGATCTGTTCAATTATCTTACGATAGTTCTCATAAAATATAATTAGGGAGGGTCTCTATATCATACATCACAAAGTCTTTTCCTATCGGTAGAAAAGGGGTCAATGCATCCACTCAAGATGGTCACATATCACAAAGCTTTCCTCGTTGAAAAGTGGTCACATATCAAATCATAACACAAAGGTAAAGCCCAAACCCTAAGTAGCGATACATGGATATCACATGCACAGCTCATATAAAGGCATTTTATGACTTTTTCTATATAAATATATTGATACACAAACATAATATATCAAATATTTACCCTTTTTTATAAAATAAATAAAACCCTCAAATATTAGCAAAATCCAAATAAAACTACAAAACAATCAGTAAAAAGAACATGCATGTACAAGGGAAGCAAATAGGATAAGTAGAAATAAGATATATGTATATTAAAATCGCCAAAAGTGAGTAAAGTTCATTAGATATGAAAACAGACCAAGAAAGACATCCTACTAAGCAGATTTGACAAAAAATACTCCAAACTACCTCTTTTCTTTTTCCTCTCTCTTATTTCTCCTTCTCTCTCTCCTTCTCTTTCTTTCTCACGTGAATGGTTGAATAGTAGCATGCTATGCCTTATATAGGAAATTAGTGCTAGAGCGCTACTCAGGCATGCCTCGAGCACTGTGAGGTTCCGGTTCCAAAACATCATAATTAGAAGGTAATTAAAATGATAATAATCAAAATTAGGCTTAAAATGTGAAAAAAATTAATATCAAAAGAAAAGTGAAGGGATTTGTGCTCAGCACTTGATGACAGCCCGAGGTGCCACTCGGGTGCAAATAGTAGAACCTCAGCGCCCGAGGGGCCCCCGAGGCGAGGCCCGGTGGATTTAACAAAAGGGCTATGCTCGATGGCCTCTCGAGCGCCGGCTAGTCACATTTGGCAGAATGCCTTGCTCGAAGGGTGCTCGACGAGCGCCCAAGGCGTGACATTGGTAGAACAGTGCGTTTGATTACTGCCGACTGGTGCTCGAGCGTCAGTTCGGGTATTTAAACTTGCTAGGGTTCGTTTCTTGTCATTTTTTCCGCCTTTCTGATTTTTAGAGAGAGAGAGCACCAACCAAGAGAAAGAAAGGAGGAGATCAAAGCTTTGGAGTCAAAATCCGTCTGAGAGCTAGTTATAAAGGTTGTAGTTTGGGTTGAGGCAACTGCTCCCATACCCATTTGATCTCCTCTTTTAATTTTTATTCATTTTCTCCCTAGTATTTTCGTCTCTATACCCAGTCAAATCATGAAGAACAAGTAGCCCATGATTATTGTTCAAAATATTTATGGTTATTTATCCGATTTGCCTTCCATTTGGCCCGGTTTGGCTTCGCCAAACCCAACCTGTGCCGAAATTCGGGATTCCCCTTCTTCGCTTCGTATTATGTTAAATTGGCCTCAAAATATAAATCACCATGTTCCAATTATACATATATATTGCCGAGGCGTCCGATCTCACAAGTATTGACCCGTTCGCGGCGCCTAGATGCTCTAAAACGGCCCTGATACAGTTTACTCAAGAATGAAGGAGAATTTTGTATGCTTCCACCCCATTTAATTGTTATGAAATTTATGTCAAACTATTTATGTTTAATTGTAAGCCCTGAAAATATGTGTTTGTGCTCCGTATGTAAAGAAATGTGTTCCGAAGACCCCCAAAGTCAAAATTGCTTAATGTGGTAAGGAATTCTAATCTTTCCTATGTATTGTGAGATCCATACATCCAGATTAATTGTAAAAAAGCTTAAGTCCAAAGGAAAGATAACAATCGTGTATGTAATCGGAAGAAAGTCCACAATGTGATTTGGGATCAAATGGTTCTACCTGATGGAGATATTGAGAACTCAATTGTGGTGGACCTTCTTTCAAATAAATAAGAACCCATTACAACCATGTAAAACATAAAATACAAGGTCCGTAAAATTCCTGAAGATCAAGAAGATGTCTTGTACTAAATCATCATCCGTATCAAATAGTCCCTTCGGGATATAATCATAATAAATAACGATATAGTCAAATCTCATAGATGATATCATATCATATGATCTGAGATCACATTAGATAATCGTGACCGTTACCACATCCGTGTGGGACAAATACCATCATCTAGATTTAAATCTCATATATCATATGCTGAAATCAAAGAAAATACCGGAACTAAAATAGATAAATATAAAACATATTCCGAGGTTAACATATCAGTATATACGAGACATTCCTGTCGACCATCCGTGGGCCAAACTACGTATCTCAAATCGTAGTCCGTACAATACTTGCAAAAATACAAAACATGCACGAAATCGAAGAACCAAAGATCAATAATACCAACTTGAGGAAGGGTTATCCTCATCCGGTAACTACGGCTATATCGGCTATGATTTAAGGCAGTAGTTCAAGGGTCGGCTACGATTTAGGCCAGTAGCTCAAGGCTATCCATATACTCTATCTCCCATAGATTAGAAACTTGTTTACTATATTTTACCACCCGTAATTTTTCATGCAACATCAAGTTTTAGTTATATATTAGGACATCCGAATATATTAGTTTCGTCAATTCCTTACAATAGTTCTCATTTAAATATATAGTTGGACAGGTCGGTTACTAAACGTCTCAACCTTCTTTCTGGCGGAAGGGGGCCACATCATATACGTCCCCGTCAGGACTAAGCCTCCCCGTTGGGAGTGGTACCAATGTCTCATGTCTCAAATCACATATAACGACTCATCGAGTCTCGGACCACCATGGTCCTGTAGTGACCCCGCCCCCGGCAGCATATAATATTAATGCAAAGCCTGATTCACAATTCCAAAATATACAGATATACAAATATACATATATATTGTCCGGCTGTCCAAAAATCTCCCAAATCATAAATGCCCATGTAAAACCACCGTACGACCAGTAAATATACAAGCATGTACATAATTAATAAATTGGATGTATATAAAAATATATGAATGTTAGTAAAATCTCTAACAGTAGTCAAAACATATCATAAATTAAATCAGACAAAGAATAGGGCTAAAGAATGCTTGCATTAATTTTATATTCTGCAGATCTGAAAAAAGGGTATCTCAAAGCACCCTAATCGGACCTTCTCACTCTTTCCATCGCAAAACCCGCGCGCTGCCCTCTCTCCTCTCACGCAAGCCACTACCACTCGCCGCCGCTGCTCCTCTGCAGCCGGTCCACCACCGCGCCGCCTCACGTGGCCGTCGTTGACCTCCCCGGCCTCACCCCACCGGCAACAGCGCTATTGTGCTATTGACTTTCTCCCATGCGCCACTCACGATGCCGCGTCGCTTCTCGCTCCTCACACTGCTCGCGTCGTCGTCGCACGTCATGGCCCACGACCACTGCTGTCTCACCTATGACCACCGTCGCTGCCGTTCACCTGCACTGCCGCCACCGCCTCTTCCTTC
>JAODPA010153878.1:0-14750 GCA_025585075.1 Nepenthes mirabilis
CATTATATATGTAATTTAAGTCATGTGGAACTTAAATTTATAAGAATTGTATAAATAATGAAAAGAATAAGAGAAAAATTTCATGACATGCCATGTTTGATGTATTGTTCTCCCGGACTGAAAACTAAGTGATAAAAATGAGTACGAAATTTTTCAAAGAATAAATATGAAATTGGATGAAAAATTTGTATTTTAGAGGGTAGTATTCTCTGGCATGTTTTAAGATATTACTGTAAAAGTACGAGGATTGCTTCTGGGTTATGGGAAACATGGTGGCATATATTTTATGGCCCTGTATATTGGGCTAAATGTATACCGCTCACCACAGGGTGTTGAATTGCGTGGGTCTATACTTTAGAATATGTAGAAGTAAATACATTCATTTCTTCATTCGACCGTATCATTAGCTGGTAAGGCCTATTGGCCCTAATCCATAATAATAATGATTTTTCTACATATTGTAGAACCTAAAAGGATCAGAAATAAAATGAGAAACAAAAATATGCCGGAAATGTATTTACTCATGTTTCATATTTATGCATTCATACATCGCTCCTATTCCCTCCCTTGTCGTATCTTGCATATATTAATTATTGTTCTTGTTTATATTGTGCCTTTATATTGTGTCTTGTTTATATTGTGCTGTGTTCAAATGAGTATGTACTTATACCTAATGAAGCGGAGTGAGGATTAGGAGTCGCTAGGTATGAAGACTTGGAGGAGACTTTTGCGGACATAGTTTTTGTAGTTTTACACTTTATAGAGCTCATTTGTGTATTTTGATGGTTTTGTATATATCGATTATATGTGTATGATGGTGATATATATGTAGCTTAGTTTTTACTGTATTTGATGGATGTATATACTTTCACAAATTAGTATGGTTTATTCTGGGTGCCTAATGGCATCTTATCTGTACCGATGTTGTAACCAAAATTATAACGTCGGTGCCACGTGTAATTGTAGCTTTTGAATCCTATGTTGATGATGTTGTGGATGCTTATTTGTACTGTATAGGAATTTTGTATAGGTTGTATTAGCTTGACGGTTATTTTACTGTCGAAACTCTGTCGGATTCCAGTTAGGAAACTCGGTCCGTCATAAGCATGCTACTGCTACTACCCATGCTGCTCTCCTTGCCAAGTGAAATTAAATCGACTTCTAATTGGTTCCATTGATAAAATTTATACCGCTGTTGCGTACCGGGGTGAACCTTCGGCTTCCGAGTTTTTAACATAATTAGCATAATCAGTATAATTATGAAACGTAATTCTTACAATCCTACCCCCTTACAAAGTTTCGTCCTCAAAATTTAGAGGAATTTACATACTTTAGGGAAACAGGTAAGGTTACTTGTTCCGAATTTCATCCTCTCCCTCTCATGTGGCCTCCTCGCGTGAAAGATTTCTCTATATCACCATCATATTTTGATGGTTTTGACTAGCAGGATCGTTTTTGTACGAAGCACCTGATCCCTTTGTTTTAAAATTTACACAGGTTCCTCTATATATGATAAATCTTCACTGATAGTCAAAGGCTCATAATCAGTGATATGCGTCGGGTCATGTACATATTTTCAAAGTATCTATACATGAAATACATTATATACTTCTACCATGCTTGGTGGTAATGTTAATCGATAGGCTACTTCTCTGACTTTTTTTAGAATCTCAAAGGGTCCAATAAACTTTGGTTTTAATTTTCCTTTCACCCCAAATCAGGGCATTCCTTTAGATAGCGATACTTTTAGAAAGACATAATCGCCAACTTTAAATTTTAGATCTGATCTCCTCTGATTGACATAACTTTTCTGTCGACTCTGAACCACTTTTAAATTTTCAAGGATCAGTTTAATTTCTCAAAAGTTTCCTGAATAATTTTCGGTCCTACTAGCCATTTGTCACTAGTTTCTTCCTAGTGGATTGAAGATCGACAATGTCTTCCGAATAGAGCTTCAAATGGTGCCATTTCAAAACTTATTTGGTAATTGTTATTGTAGGCGAACTCTGCTAAAGCTAAGTGATTATCCCAATTACTTTTTATCTCCAACACCGAAACCCTTAGCATGTCTTCCAGAATCTGAATGGTGTGTTCCGATTGGCTATCTGTTTACGGATGGTATGCAATGTTAAATTTAATTTTATCCCCAATTCATAGTATAGGCTTTCCTAAAATTTGGAAAGAAACCGTAAATCTCAATTTGATACAATGGACACAAGCACACCATGTAATCTAATGATTTCATCAATATAAATCCTAGCTAATCAATTCATTAGATAGGTCATCCGGATAGCTAAAAAGTGTGCCGATTTCATGAGTCGATCTATGATCACCTATATAGTATCATGATTCTTTACTATTCTCGGTAGTTCCATCACAAAATCCATCATTATGTCTTCCCATTTCTAACTTAGAATAGATAACAATTGTAATAAACCGGATGGCTTCTTTAACTTGACTTTTAGCTGTTGGCAAACAAAACATCTTCCCACCTAGGTCACTATCTCTTCATATTTTTTCACCAAAATATTTTCTTCATACTTGGTACATCTTATTGATCCCTACATGAATGGTATATCTAGATCATTGAGCCTCTTTCATGATTTCCTCCTTCAATTCCTTATCATCCAATACGCATATCCTATCCCGAAATCTCAAGACTCCATTAGCACTGATGGGTACACCAGTAATGGGCTGGCCCAAAGAAAGGTCAATGGAAGCCCAAGAAGGCCAATTAACATTTTTAACAGCTCAGTAAGAGGACGGGCCCAGGTATTGGAAAGCCTAAGACGGTCAATGTCGGCGTTGACTGTTTTGGCGGTCAATTTACTCGCAGACGGTCAACGTCATGTTGATCACCCTTGCGCAGCTCGATTAGGCCTTTAGAGGCCTTGCTACAGTGATGGGCCTATTCCATTCTGGCCCACAGTCTATCAGCTGATCGCTAGCTACTCTCCCTTCGTTCACCACGAAGGCGGCTAACACACCGACGGTCAACTCAGACGTTGACTGTCTGCGCCCTACACATTGGACCCAAATGACGCCTTTCTACAGTAATGGGCCTGCTCCGTTTGGGCCCACCACTCATCAGACGGCGAACCACAGCTTTCCAAGCGACTTCCACGATCTCAATTTACACCAGAAAGGATATTAACAAGATTGGCGTCCTTCAAATAAGGAAAGCTCCAGATCTTTTCAATTCTTTGCCAGCTAAGGCACTCCAACGGTAATATGTTGAGGAGGAAAGAAACCTACTTGGAAAGTTGTTGACCACCTCATAAGGAAACAATCACAATCAGCATGGCAACTGGCATCTACTCCAGAAGGCAAGCCTGTCAGCAAATCTGGAAGGCGATCGCTCCTTCCAAAGAAGGAAGATTGGCCTCTCAGCTACAAAGGAAACCATTGAATCATCATTCAAGGCATGCTCTCATTGATGCTCTCATTGACGCTTCTATTGACACAGGCAATTACTCCCTAACCGCAGACGCTTCCTGAAAGACAATCGTGGACTTAGAGAAATCTGCCTCCTCTGCCACCTTGATCTTCCAAAAAAAATCCTAAGGCAACAAGTGAGCCCTCACGGCCGTTTACTGCCTTCCCACTACCCAGATTCAAGAAGACCTCAAATCTCTCTTACATCTGGGTCAAACACTCAAACTCTCTCTCTCTTTATTTACAGTTTCTTTCTTCTGAAGACTATTTTACTGACTTGAACGTCGGAGTATTTTCGGTGAGATAACTTTTCGCCGATAACGCTGACCTCTTGTTCGCTTTAGTGGTTTGCAGGATTCGTACTCAGTGAACGGAGCCGGTTCAAACCATCCAGAAGAATCTGAATCTATTCGAAGTCGGATCCAGGTACGCATCATTGGCGTCGTCTGTGAGAACCGCTTACAAAAATCCTACCACAAAAATCTGCAAAAACTCTCTCGGTCACCTTCTGATTCTGCAATGGTAAACACGAGAGCCCAAGCTAGCGAGCCCGCTAGAGAAACTGCTAACCCCGATGAGGACCATGCTGCTGATGTCCTGGTCAACGGGGCAACGGACGGGGTTCCACCACCTTATTTTCAACAACTGGTGAGCAGATGTAGGCCAACAATCGCCTGCTCCAGTTACTGTACTCGCAGAATGAGCAACGACAACAGGCGGCTCCACCAGCGGCCATTCTAGCTCTTGCCACCAAAAGGGGTGGCCAAAGGAAGAAGAAGCCAGCCAAAAGACCCACGAAATCCGAAAATATTTCGGCTCCGGCGTCCTCCCGCGTTCCTGGCCAGAACAAACCTATGGATCGCTCCGAGAGTATGTCTCCGACCGAAAGCCGAGAAAGAAGAAATTCCCGATACTCTAGGGAGGAAGACCACCACACAGTCCAGGATCGAGCCTCCAGGACTGTCAGATCCACTGGAGGCAGCAGCCGACCGGCTGCTAAACCCGTCGAGGGCAAGACGGAGTTGAGGAATTTCCTCAACTCCAAGCGATCAGCAAACGCCACTCGCGCCGATCTGTAAGTGGACCAAATCTGAAACCACGTGTTCCAAAATGACGAGCGTGCCATCGACATGGACAGATCTCCTTTCACTGCGGGGATCCTAAACCATCCACTGCCGTCAAAGTTCAAGATGCCGTCTCTTGACTTATACGATGGGGGCAGTGATCCGGTTGACCACCTGGACCACTTCTGCACCCATCTAAGTCTATAAGAGTTAAAAGACTCGGCAATGTGCCGCTACTTTCCACTCACCCTGAAGGGAGACGCCAGAATCTGGTTTTATCATCTCCCTTCAGGCACTGTCGGCAGTTTCTGTGAGCTCACGGACCTCTTCCTGGCTCAATATGCTTCGAGCCGACGGGAAGAGAAACAGCCGTGGCACCTCTCCCACATAAAGCAGAAACCGGGAGAGAACCCACGGCGTTTCCTGGATTGCTTCGTGGCTGAAGTCAGAAGGATTCCCAGGATCACAGAAGAGATGAAGCAGGGCAGTTTCATCTCTGCGCTTACTTTCGGTGACTTTTTCAAGCACCTGACCCACAAGAATCCTCAGACCTTCCACAAGGCGGAATCCATCACTAGGGCTTACGCTGCAGCAGAAGAGGCCAACAAGGCAAAACGTCCTGAGCGGACGTATCAGCCTCGGCCGTTCCCTGGTGAAGGGAAGAGAAAATACAGCGACGGAGAACACACTCGCCAGAAGCAGCACCGGACTGGGCTCCCAGAACGCAAAGATTATGGGCCTTCCAGTTTCACACCTCTGACAGACACGCGCGCCAACGTCCTCATGCAGACCCGTGAAAAAAAATTCTTAAAGTGGCCCAAACTGCTGAAGAAAGACTCTGGAAACCAGTCAAAGTACTGTGACTTTTATCACTCTGCTGGCCATTCAACTGAGGACTGCAAAACACTGCAGAGGGAAATTGAGTACCCGATTCGCAGAGGACACCTCACGAAATTTGTTAGAGGTCCTGGACAAAACTCAGGGGTGGCTGATGAAGAGGGGCAGGAGCAGACTCCTCCCCGGAACAGGATTGCGGCAGGAGTGGTTAACATGGTCACCACCAGACCTATCAGGAGCCCCGCGGACAGTAAGGAGCAGCAGACTGGGAGGAAGAAGCAGCGCACAGTAGATAATACTATTAGCTTCAGTGATTGTGACTCAAATCATGTAATATTCCCCCATGCTGATCCCATTGTAATCTCAGCACTCGTTTCAGATGGTATTTCAAACTATCAGCTGAAATGAGTCTTTATTGATAATGGTAGCTCTAAAGACTTGCTTTACTTGGATGCGTTCTTTAAATTAGGCTTAAAAAGGAACCAATTAAAACCCACAGAAGGACCTTTATACGGCCTTGATAATGAACCAGTGCCCATTCAAGGGACAATCCAATTGGAAGTCACTCTGAGCACCTATCCAAAAACAGCAAGTCGCATGCTAACCTTTCTAGTAGTTGACTTGCCCTCAGTATACAACGCTATATTGGGTAGACCTTGCCTGACGCCATTCGGGGCAGTTACCTCGATTCCGCACCTCAAAATAAAATTTCCAACACCCTACAGTGTTGGGGAGGTTTCAGGCGACCAAATAATTGGGCGGACATGCTACATGTCCCAAATTGCCCCCAGCAGCAGCACTAGCATGGTGGGAGAACTCGATCACCGAGACGAGACCACCCTGCAATAGGCGCAACTCGGTGAAGCCACAGATCTGGTCCCACTAAATCCAGAGGAACCGGAGAAGTGTGTGCAGATTGGCGGCTCACTCACTAGCACACTGCGTGCTGAGCTGATCGTGTTCCTGCAACGAAACGCTGACTTGTTCGCATGGACTCCCGCAGACATGCCAGGGATTTTGGCTGAGGTGATGGTTTACAAGCTGGACCTTGATCCTGATCGGAAGCCTGTCAGGCAGAAGCGGATGAATCACTCCGTCGAAAAGCTGATCGCCATCCGAGAGGAGGTGAAAAAGCTACTAGACGCTGGGTTTATCAGAGAAGTTCAGTACCCGGATTGGCTTTCGAATGTCGTCATGGTTAAAAAGAGTAACGAAAAATGGTGAATGTGCGTCGATTTTACCGACGTCAACAAGGCCTGCCCGAAAGATAATTTTCCCTTGCCCAGGATCGACTTACTAGTTGACTCCATGGCTAGACATGAGCTGCTCAACTTCATGGACGCCTATTCGGGTTACAACCAGATTCGAATGAGTTCGGAAGACGAGGAGCATATCTCGTTCATGACGGACCAGGGCACCTACTGCTACAAAGTGATCCCCTTCGGACTGAAAAACGTTGGAGCAACTTACCAGCGACTGGTTAACAAGATGTTCGAAAACAGATTGGTCGCAACATAGAGGTCTAGGTCGACGACATACTCGTCAAGAGCAGGGTCACTGGCGACCACATACTTGACCTGAAAGAATCATTTGAGGTGCTCCGCCAGCACCAAATGAAGCTGAATCCAGCCAAGTGCGTCTTCGGGATAGCCTCTGGGAAGTTCTTGGGTTTCATCGTCTCCCAGCAGGGGATCGAGGCAAACACAGAAAAGATTACGGCCCTCGCTGACATGGCTCCCCCACGGAACGTCAAAGACGTCTAGCGATTGACTGGGGGGTTGGCAGCTTTGTCTCGCTTCCTCGCGAAGTCTGGTGACAAGTACCAACATTTCTTTAGAGCTCTGAGAGGGACGAAATCCAACGGATTCCAGTGGACGGCTAACTGCCAGTCCTCCTTCAATGAATTGAAGCAGTATCTGGCCAGTCCGCAACTGCTAGCATCACCCAAGGACGGGGAGGAGCTGTACCTTTATTTGGCAGTATCAGAAGTGTCCCTTAGCTCCGTCCTCGTGCGCCAGGAATCCGATATCCAGCAGCCAGTCTACTATGTAAGCAAAACATTGACCGGCTCAGAAACTCGTTATCTATGAGCTGAAAAAATAGCCCTGGCACTTTTCTTTGCAGCGCGAAAATTGAGGCCATACTTTCAGGCACACCGCATAGTGGTCCTTATTGACCAGCCGCTGAAGGGCATACTCCAGAAACCAGACGTTTCTGGACGGCTGGTGAAGTGGTCTATTGAATTGGGAGAGTTCAACATCAAATTCAGGCCCAGACCAGCCATAAAGGCGTAGGCTCTAGCTGACTTCATCGTCGAGATCACAACCCCAATTCAAGAGGGACAGCCCGCAGAGAGCGCAGAACAGCTTGACGAGGTCCCAGAATGGGCACTCCACGTGGATGGATCGTCCGCGGACAGTGGCAGCGGAGCAGGGGTGATCCTAACGACCCCTGATGGATTCGAGATCAAGTATTCCCTGAAACTTGATTTCTCAGTGACCAACAACGTCGCCGAGTACGAAGCCTTGCTAGCTGGCTTACGATTAGCAAAGGAGTGCTCTCCCAAGAGATTGGCGGTTTACAGCGATTCCGAACTAGTCGTCAACCAGGTCAATGGGGGCTTCGAGGCAAACAACCCTTCCTTGGCCAGGTACCTGGCAAAGGCAAAGGAAGCCATCTAGGGTTTCAGCAAACTGACCTTGATTCACGTTCCTCGAACCGAAAATTGAAAGGCAGACCGGTTGGTTAGAGCCGCTGCTGCTGAGAGTCCAGAACAGTATTCGAGGGACATACGGGAGATCCTGAACACTCCCAGTATAGAGAAATAGGAGGCAATACAGATTTCCGAGACGGAAAACTAGATAACGCCCTACCTTAGATACTTAGCCGACGGATCACTCCCAGAGGACGCCGAAAGGGCCAAGCGAATTAAAAAGACAGCTGGTTGGTACACAGTAGTCGATGGGCGACTGTATCGCCGTGGATACTCGACTCCGTACCTCCGCTGTCTATCACCCGAGGATGCGGACTACCCGCTGAGCGAGGTTCACCTCGGGATCTGTGGATCACACGTAGGCGGGAAAAACCTGGCCTTCAAGATCATGCGGTAGGGCTACTATTAACCCTCAATGAAGAAGAACGCGCTTGAGTTTGTGAAAAAGTGTGAAAGCTACCAGCTTCACGGTAACCTTCACCACCAGCCGTCCGCTGACCTGAAGTCATTTCAGGCACCATGGGCCTTCGCCCAATGGGGGCTCGATATTCTCGGCCCATTTTCCATTGCTACGGGGCAGAGGAAGTTTATCATCGCGGGCATCGACTACTTCACCATGTGGGTCGAGGCCGTCCCGCTAGCAAAAATTACAGAGCACATTGCACTGGAATTTCTTCGCCAAGGCATTGTCTGCAGGTTTGGCATCCCAGAGGTCGTAGTGATCGACAACGGGATCCAATTTTTGGGAAAACGCTTCACCAAGTATTGCACCAGCCTTGGGATCAAGCTGGTCCACACTTCGGTGGCATACCCCCAGGCCAACGGGCAGGTGGAGGTCACGAACCGTACGCTACTCCACGGGTTAAAGACTAAGTTGGAGGACGCCGGGGGCTCCTGAGCTGATGAGCTCCACTCCGTCCTTTGGTCTTATCGTACAACCCCGAAAGAACCAACACGCGAGGCACCCTTCAGCCTCTATTACGGGACTGAAGCAGTGATCCCGGTCAAAATTAGGCTTCCAAGTCTTAGGGTGGAGTCCTTCGACCCACAGACCAACTCTCAGAAAATCACGGAGCACTTAGACTTGCTAGAGGAAGCTCGCGACGCCGCCAGAATACGGACAGCAGCGTACCAACACCGAGTTGCCCGGTACTACAATAAAAAGGTGAAAGCCCGGCAATTTGACGTTGGGGACCAAGTCTTACGAGGCATCAAGGCCACAGGCAAGCTGGCAGGACGGAACAAGCTCTCTCCCAACTGGGAGGGACCTTTCCTTGTCTCCGCCGTCCTGCGCAACGGAGCATACAAGCTCCGGAACCAGGATGGAAAGTTGGTCCCACGAACGTGGAACGCAACCCACCTAAAGCGCTACTTCCAATAGGGAACCCAGGTACGCACTCGCTCACTTGTGTGCATTCATTCGCATGCTTGTTTTAATTCGATAAAATGGGGAGTTTACTTAGCATATAGAATCCTAGGCTCTATGTATGAACTGTGTTTGCCTTGCAGGTTTACCCGACCTAGACTGCCCCTAAGTCGGGAGGGTCTTCACCCTCTCGTTAAACCCTAGTCATCTAGGTGGCCCAGAAGTGGTCTGAAACCCTGGTCATCCAGGTGGCCCATAAGCGGTCTTAAACCCTAGTCATCTAGGTGGCCCATGAGCGGTCTGAAACCCTGGTCATCCAGGTGGCCCATGAGCGGTCTGAAACCTTGGTCATCCAAGTGGCCCATGAGCGGTCTGAAACCTCGGTCATTCGAGCGGCCCAATAGCGGTCGTACTAAACCTTGGTCATCCAAGTGGCCCGATAGCGGTCTAAAAACCTTAGGGGCAAGTATGGCATACGCGAAGACCTCCTTTCGGAGAGCAGCAACGTCAGTCAACGACGGTCGAAGGGAGAAACATTTCTTCTCCAACATTGGCCGCCCAAGTCATCACTTGTACGGCGCCACTAGGGTTGGTTCACACAACCACCCATCCTAAGGGCTTCACTCCTTAGGCGGCTAACCAACCAGGTTGGCCACTTCCCGCAGCGAACCTCTCTATAAGAGGATGACGCAATCATTTAGCAATGAGAAGCATTCCTTCTCTAACGCTGGCTGTCCAAGTTATCACTTGGGCAACACCACCAGGTTGGCTAACACAGTCACATGCCCAAGCTTAAGGACTCAGCTCCTTGAGCATCCTAACAACGTTAACCTGCCAACCAGGTTGGCCGCCTGACACCACAATATAAACATACACAAAGTAATAGAAACAAGGGACACGAATTGAGAAAAGTTCACACTTTATTGCTTAAAGAAATGTAATACATTTTACAACAACCTAAACTAAAGGAAGTACGACGAGGCTACAAGGCTGGCGGACCGCCTTGGCTGTCTTTGGGCTCTGCCACCAAATCCTCTCTATGCAGCGCCGCACGGTTTCTCTGGTTAATAAACTCTACTGGAAAATTGGGATCAACCAACCGTGCAACGCGCCGCCCGATATTGAGCCCATCTATCAGCCGGGTCTGCAGAGCGCCCCCAATCTCATGGAGGGTGATCCGAGTGGCCAGCTCATTCTCAGAGGATGCAGCTCGATCAGCAAGCCGTTTATTGCCTGCTTTAAGTTGGTCGTTCTCCTCCTTCAAACGGGCAACCTCAGCTCCCAAATTGGTGATCTCCGTTTCCATTCCTGCCATGACGGTCGCGAGGGCGGCAGTCTCCTCGTGGTGCTCTCCTACCGATGCTGCCAGCCTGGCGTCCAGCTAGGCTATCTCTGCCTCCTTGTCAGCCAGTGCGTCGTCGCGTTGCGTCATCACCTTAAAAATTGCAGAGGCAACCTTCAAAGGCTGCACAAACAACGAACAGAAGACAAGTCAGAAATCTTGAAGGGACAAAGTACGAGGAATCAATCGTCAAGAATTATACCTCCAAAAATCTCCTCACGGGCCCCTTAGGCCTGGCCTCAAGACCTAGCCCAGGTGGCGGAGGACTAGGAGCCCCCTCTCGAACAAGGCTCGCGGCCGCCTCATCCAGAATGCCCTCCAAGAGCTCATCAGTCTCATCATCAATGGCAGCGGCAGGCTCCTTTCTTGCAGCCTCCAGAGCAGTCGCGACAGGCTTTTTCCTCCTGGCTGCCTTTGGAACAGCTGCTGGTAGATCAGCTCTCATCGATGGCTCCACAATATAAACGCGTGAACCCTCAGGCACGTCGCGGGCTGGCTCCTCTGCAGATTCCATCCAGGCGGTGCCTGAAACCACCTTTGCCGTAGACTGGGCCAGGATGACTCCTCCGGCCTCTGCCGGCCTATCTTCGACGGACTTTTTCACTCCAGAAGTGCTGCTGGATCCGCCGCAGATCTCGGCAGCCACAAGGTCAATCTGTGACGAAGACGATGAGGGCGTGCCAGTTACCCTCTCAGTAGCTTTCTCCGGGGGCCTTGGGCGGATGATCACACCCCTTGAGTCTTCAGATCTCATCATCATAATCGGAGGGTGCGGCTTCTGAGCCGGTGATGGCGGTCCCCATTTAACCTTCTTGGTCTCCGCTTGGGAAACCAAAAAGTCCCTTTTGAACTCGTCGGAGTTAAGCTGTATGGCCTTTGTCAGCCATGCATACGCGGCGCTCTCCGCCGGAGACGGCGTACCAAGGTACGCCTCTGGAACCTTGGCCCAACTCCTCGCAATAGGCCATCTCTCTCCCACTTTCACAAAGAAGAACCGATTTTTCCAGTTCTTCAGCGAATCATGAATGGCCGTGTTAATTTTTATTCCAGTACGGGGACTGAGTGAAATCCACTCCGCCCCCTGGGTCACTTTAAATACAACTTTAACGCCAGACATCCTAAATTTATGGCCAAGCTTTCGAAAAAAAATACATAAAATGTAAAGGTACCTCAATGCGTTGGCATAGAGTTGAGCGATAGGTACTCGTAGAGCTGCCACGATCGACTCCAACTCCTCCGGCAAGAGCAGACGGAGGCCGCTCCTCAGATGGACCTCGTAAACGATAATGAACCCCTCCGGTGGGGAAAAGGCTTTATCATCATTGCCCGGAACCCTCCAGGCCATCTCTTTGGGGATGTTGAACTCGACGCACAGAGCCTTGACATCATTCTCTCTCAGAACGGACGAGAAATCGGCCATGGAAGTCATGATCAGGAAAAGCTTTAGGGTTTCTTTGAAGGCACTTAGTTGAGAAACGAGAACGGAGAAGACGACGGTTTGAAGGCATAATTGATTTCAAAATACGGAGGGAAAACTTAAGCGCCAAGCATACAAAGGACGCCGTCAGTCCTGCCACGTGTCGCCTCCCCACTTGACCCTACAAAAGGACGGATCTCTGGCGCATTAATGACCAGGATATCCTCCCAACCAAAGGGAGACACGTGTCGTACTCTGTCAGGCAAACTGGCTAGTGGCCACATAAGACGCTCCCAGAATTGGCCAAGACGGTCAACAATTCTGGTACTCCGGAGTTGATCAGGATGGTCAACAATTCTGGTATTTTGGAATTGACCAGGATGGTCAACAGTTCTGGTACTCCGGAATTGACCAGGACGGTCAACAGTTCTGGTACTCCGGAATTGACCAGGACGGTCAACAGTTCTTGTACTCCAAAATTGACTAGGACGGTCAACAATTCTGGTACTCTGGAATTGACCAAGACGGTCAATGATTCTGGTCAAACTCTCCCTCACGTTTTTTATAAATTTCGACGAGATCCTCAAAGCAAGAAAAGGCATCTCATCATGAACATACTGGAAGCCAGAAATCTGACCACCAGCATGGGGGGCTAGTGATAGGTACACTAAAAATGGGCTAGCCCAAAGAAAGGTCAACGGAAGCCCAAGAAGGCCAGTCAATATTTTTGACGGCCCAGTAAGAGGACGGGCCCAGGTATTGGAAAGCCCAAGACGGTCAACGTTGGCGTTGACCGTCTTGGCGGCCAACTTACTCGCAGACGGTCAACGTCATGTTGACCGCCCTTGCGCAGCTCGATTAGGCCTTTAAAGGCCTTGCTACAGTGATAGGCCTATTCCATTCTGGCCCACAGCCCATCAGTTGATCACTAGCTACTCTCCCTTCGTTCACCACGAAGGCGGCCAACACGCTGACGGTCAACTCAGACGTTGACCGTCTGCGCCCTACACATTGGACCCAAATGATGCCTTTCTACAGTAATGGGCCTTCTCCGTTTGGGCCCACCACTTATCAGACGGCTAACCACAACTTTCCCAGCGGCTTCCACAATCTCAATTTATACCAGAAAAGATATTAACAAGATTGGCGTCCTTCAAAGAAGGAAAGCGCCAGATCTTTCCAATTTTTTGCCAGCCAAGACACTCCAACGGTAATATGTTGAGGAGGAAAGAAACCTACTTGGAAAGTTATTGACTGCCTCACAAGAAAACAATCACAATCAGTATGGTAACCGGCATCTACTCCAGAAGGCAAGCCTGCCAGCAAATCAGAAAGGCGATCGCTCCTTCCAAAGAAGGAGGATTGGCCTCTCGGCTACAAATGAAGCCATTGAATCATCATTCAAGGCATGCTCTCATTGATGCTCTCATTGACGCTTCCATTGACACAGGCAATTACTCCCTAACCGTAGACGCTTCCTGAAAGACGATCGTGGACTTAGAGAAATCTGCCTCCTCTGCCACCTTGATCTTCCAAAAAAAACCCTAAGGCTACAAGCGAGCCCTCATGGCCATTTACTACCTTCCCACCACCCAAATTCAAGAAGACCTCACGTCTCTCTTACATCTGGGTCAAACACTCAAACTCTCTCTCTCTCTATTTACAGTTTCTTTCTTTTGAAGACTGTTTTACTGACTTGAGCGTTGGAGTGTTTTCGATGGGATAATTTTTCGTCGATAACGCTAACCTCTTGTTCGCTTTAGTGGTGTGCAGGATTCGTACTCAGTGAACGGAGCTGGTTCAAACTATCCAGAAGGATCCAAATCTGTTCGAAGTCAGATCCAGGTACGCATCAAATACGAACATTAAAATTAGCCCGGGAGTCTCGATTTAGATCTTCAGTAATATCTATTAGAAATGGATCATTCATTTGGCCATCCTTGATTTTCCATGGTGTCTCTGGTTGAACTTGAAGAAACAATAAAATCATCCTATTTCCTTGAGCATATCCCCGAATGTCACATTGCTTCATACTTTCGAGTATCTTCATCTCTTTAATCTCTAATCTTGCCATAAAACATGTCTAACGATTCAATGTATTAGCAACTACATTGGTTTTTCCTAATTGATATTGAATTTCATAGTCGTAGTCCTTCAAGAAATCTATCCATTGTCTTTGCCTTATGTTCAGCTCTTTTTGTGAGATTAAGTACTTTGAACACTTATAGTTTGAATACACTAGAAATTTCTTGTTATATAAATAGTATCTCTAAATCTTTAGTGTAAAAAGTATTACCGCTAATTCCAAATCATTGGTTAGATAATTCTTCTCGTGAACTTCCAATTGCCTTGACCCATAAGCAATGACTTTCCCTTGCTACATTAGAATACAGCCTAACCCAGTCTTGGAGGTATCACAATAAATTATAAATCCACCTATTCCTTTTGGAATTGATAGAATTGGAGTAGACATTAGCTGATTATTCAGTTCTTAAAAACTCTGCTCACATTCATCCGTCTATTTAAATTTGGGTTTAGGGTTTAGGGTTTAGGGTTGAGGGTTAAGGGTTGAGGGT
>JAODPA010153889.1:0-14748 GCA_025585075.1 Nepenthes mirabilis
GCTAAATAATAACACATGTAAAATAATAAACATGTATTTTAATAAAAATTGTCAAATTAAATAAGGGACTTGGTTAGAGTAATTTAAGACATTCCCTGTGGACCGCTGCATGTAAGAACCAAACACATAATAAGGGCAGAAATAAGGGACCTAAAATTAAATGAAAACAGTTATAAAAGGAATGGAGTGACAAAGCTACAACTTCGATAACTGAGCAAATGAACTTCTCTCCTCTGTCCTCCAGGCTTCTTCATTCTCAGCAGATCCACAGAAGGCACCCTACTATTGCCCCACTCTACTCTCCCCAGTCGCTCATCTTCTTCCTCCCAAACCTCCTCTCCCCCCGAAACGAGGTTTCTGAAATGCCGGTCATCGTTTGGGTTCCGTCATTCCATCTGTAATGTGTTCGCCGCTCCCTCTCTCTCTGTTTCTCAAATAGCGAGAGAGGCCAAACATCCGGTAGTAACACAAACCTGTATTTTTTTCGGTCCTCGAACATTTTCCCTCTTTTTTTTCTTCTTGTCTTTTGTTCCCCTTCTAGTTGTTGTTTTGAAGAGATCTACGAGACTTCGTGCTTCTGTGATTTTTATGTAATGGGGGCTGAACCGTTGCTTCCATGGCAGAAGCTGAGACGCGCAGATTGAGATCAAAGAGAGTTTGATCAGGGGACAGAAAAAAAAAAAATAAAGTAAGATACTCGCCTTTCGTTATACTACTGTGCAACATTTTGGAACACTGCTGGACTTTTGTTTTTTCCTTCTTTCTTGGTTTTCTCATTCTTCTTGAAGCTTGATTGAGAGGATCTATGCGATTTGAGCTTTTTTAGCTTCCATATCTCAAGCCCAGACGAGAACTTCTTGTTCACAACTCCACAGAGAGAGAGAGAGAGAGATTTTGCTTGCGTGCGTGAAAATTTTCGTGATCAAGGCGAGAAGCTTTCCATAAGTCGAGTTAATTTTTTCTTGTTTTGTATGCGAGGTGCAGTTCAGCTTTTTTCTAACGGCCAAACGTTAAACAGCAGGCTGTGACAGCGAAAGCCTCTAGGGGAATCTTCTGTTTCCGGATCGACGCTGCTCTAAAAAGCTTAAGCTGTCCGTTTCTTTCGTTCCTTGTCCAATAAAGCAAATGGCGATGGCGGTAGCACAACACAGAGAGAGCAGCAGTGGGAGCAGCATAAACAAGCATCTCGATGCGGGAAAATATGTCCGGTACACCGCCGAGCAGATCGAGGCTCTTGAACGGGTATACGCAGAGTGTCCGAAACCTAGCTCTTTGCGTCGACAGCAACTGATTCGGGAGTGTCCAATCCTCGCTAATGTTGAGCCCAAACAAATCAAAGTCTGGTTCCAAAATCGGAGGTATAGATCTCCTTGCTCTACTTAGACCTCATTTTGTACCAGTCTTGCTGTACTTTAGGCAAAGTTCTTTCCCAAATATTTTTTTCCCTTGAATTTTTTAATTGCTTCAAGATGATTTTAGGACAAGGTTATGGGATTTAGTTTATTGTGGGCATTAGTTTTTGACAGAGGAGTGGCTTGCTATGCAGATGTAGGGAGAAGCAGAGGAAAGAGTCCTCGCGGCTTCAGACAGTAAATAGGAAGCTAACGGCTATGAACAGGCTGCTGATGGAGGAGAATGATCGGTTGCAAAAACAGGTCTCTCAGCTCGTATGCGAGAATGGGTATATGCGGCAACAACTTCAAACTGTATGTTCTTCTTATGTACCATTTCTGTATTTTTTTTTTTTTTGTTGTCGTTACGAACCGTTTCTGGAGTTTTCTATTTTTCGTTGGCCGAGTAAGAACCATTTCCATAGTGCTAATTACGTATTCGTTTCTAGCAGTTGCGATATTTTTTCTAGGATTTTATGAGACTCTGTTTGAACTGTCGGAAGTTTCGAAGTTTTTTATGTAGCAGATTACTTGATTTAATTATTTAATTATTATTAATGTTATTTTCATGGGTCCTTTCACTGTTAGTAATATTACTTTTCTGGTAGATGAGCATATTTAGATTAGGCAATTTTTAAATTTTACAGAGGTACTGCACTCTTGAGGCCTAATATGTGCTTAAATGGACTGTCATTTTGGGAGTTGAGTAGTCTTAGATTGCACATTTTGCATGTTTACCCAATTCTATTAATGTAATGCACCCCAATTTTGTCCTTAAATGGCCTTTACTTTGTTATTCCTCCGACTTCTATCTATATGCTTAATCTGATGCTGGAGATCAAATAGATTAGTTGCAACTTTAGGGTTTTGCTTAATAAGTTATTGCATGGATCTACACTCAGAATTCATTTGTTTTTCAAGTTTTTAATGCCTTTGATAGTTTGTATTAAATAAGGTAATGAAACATATTGCAGACATCTGCTCCGACAGCTGATGGAAGCTGCGAGTCTGCGGTTACCACTCCTCAGCATTCTATGAAAGACACTAACAGCCCTGCTGGGTAATCTCAAGAGCCCATGAACCCCTTCTTTCTGTGCACATTCTCTAGAAAAACAGGAAACAGGAAGAAAGAAGGCCCGTTGATGCTAAACTTATGTTATATTTTTTTCGTAATCTGTTTTTGTTTCTATGTTGATGTTGCAGACTCCTCTCCATTGCGGAAGAGACCTTGGCAGAGTTCCTCTCAAAGGCTACAGGAACTGCTGTTGATTGGGTCCAGATGCCTGGGATGAAGGTTCTTGATTTCCTAGCATGAAAATTGTCCACATCTTCAAATTGATTTCCATTAAGATTTTTTCTGACACTGCAATAACAGGCTTTGCTGAGCCATTTGCTTTGTTAATTTCTCAGCCTGGTCCGGATTCAGTTGGGATCTTTGCCATTTCACATAATGGTAGTGGAATGGCAGCGCGAGCCTGTGGTCTAGTGAGTTTAGAACCTACAAAGGTAAGATCTTGTGAATTAAGTAATTGGGTTTTGTGAGTTACCAATTAGTTCCAGTCCACTTCTTTTAGATACATACGGTTTTTCTGGTTTTATGTGCTGAAACTTTGAAGGATGCTCTGATATTTACCAATTGTTCCCAGATTGCAGAGATCCTTAAAGATCGTCCATCTTGGTTCCGCGACTGTCGGAGCCTTGAAGTATTTGCAATGTTTCCTGCTGGGAATGGAGGAACTATTGAACTTATTTACACACAGGTTGAAAAGAATGACACAATCTTCTTTTGTCAGTCTACGTCTATGTTGTGTATTTACGTTAGTGATCTTTGAAAATTTTCTCCCAGATATATGCTCCAACTACATTGGCTCCTGCACAGGATCTTTGGACATTACGGTACACTACCACTTTGGACAATGGCAGTCTCGTGGTATCTACACATTCAAGTTGTTTTCTTATTTTACTGTGTTGTACAATCATACTTCCCATTTAATGCATGATTTGTGATTATCTCTATTGCCTGAAATATCCTTATTTTTTGCCTCTGTGAAGTCAAGATCATCTCCCTTTGATCCACGTACCCCCATGCCCTTTCACAATGGAAGTGTCATATATTTCCATTGCTGCTCAATTGAAACATGTAGATATGTATTACTTTCCCTGGATTTTTATTATTGATGGAAAATAACCTGTTCTAATTTGCTACGATTATTTTGATGTTATCAACATCCAAGGTCTGTGAGAGATCTCTATCTGGATCCGGACCAAACACAGCTGCTGCTCCTCAGTTCATAAGGGCTGAAATGCTTCCCAGTGGTTATCTGATTAGGCCATGCGAGGGAGGAGGATCAATTATCCATATAGTAGATCACCTTAATCTTGAGGTTTGACATATGTCATTCAGCTGCTTAAAGAGTATATATTTGGGAAAAAAAACTTATCGATTTCCATTTGTCAGGCTTGGAGCGTGCCAGAGGTATTGCGGCCTTTATATCAATCTCCAAAAGTTGTGGCCCAGAAAATGACAATAGCGGTAAATGAGGAAATTTTATGTTCTCAGTTGGTTATCATCTTGAGTTCATGCGGGCAATTTGATTCGATTGGATGTTTCATCGGCGTTTTATTTTCCGTCAAAAAGTTATAAAAATTACCTTCTGACCACCAAAAGGTACATACTAATATTATGGTATTCAGTGTCCAGCAAACAATTTCTGAGACAATTTGTGAATCCGAAATAACAATATTACCCGAAGTGAACACTCTTTTCTTCTAGGGTCTATTCCCCGACCCGCTGAATACATCTTAGTGTAGGATTTATGACCCAGATATCTGGTTTCATATTAAAACCTATAAAATGTTCATTAAAATGAGAGAGTAATATAATCATTTCTGGAGAGGAACTAGTGTATAACTAGATTGCTGCAGGTTGATGTCATTTGCTGAGGATATTTTGTTCCCATTTATATACAAAGGTATCAAATTAAATTTGTGCTGGATCAATGGGATATGTCAAATTTAGAGGGATATAATCGGAGATGGAGTATCCCTCCTCAGGGGCAAGTGTTGATAATACATTGGTTAATTTCATGGATGATAATCCTTCTCATTGACACAATTATCTATCGGTTATTTTTTTTAGGAAGGGAAGATGCCATTTTACATCACAATTGCAAGTCCTACTATAGGGAGGATTGATGCTTCAGATAATCCCAACTTCTTCTACAACTAATTGCGTTTCTTTTTTGAAGGCACTGCGCTACATTAGACAAATAGCACAGGAGACTAGTGGTGAGGTGGTATATGGCTTGGGCAGGCAGCCAGCAGTTTTAAGGACATTTAGCCAGAGATTAAGCAGGTACTTACTCAGTTATTGATAATAAAATTGCTTGGAGTTCCTTAATGAACCGTGTTTATCTGCTTGGTTTATCTTATAGGCCAAGCAAGGATACATGCAGATATTCAAAAATGGAAGACAAGTGTGTGTTTGTGTCTTCCTCTGTCTAAAGTCCTAACTAATTGATTTTCTGCAGAGGCTTTAATGATGCAATAAATGGATTCGGTGATGATGGCTGGTCATTGCTAAACTGTGATGGTGCTGAAGATGTCATAATCACTGTTAATTCAACAAAGAATGTTACTAATGCCTCTAACCTTGCTAATTCTCTTTCCATGGTGGGCGGCATTTTGTGTGCAAAGGCATCGATGCTCCTACAGGTAAGTCTTGCAAGTATCATTGATCCAAGGTTGTAGTTGTTTCTTTTTGAAGTGTTGATTAGAATTTACCGAAGAGGAAAACTGTTTATGTGTATCTTTTATCCTTAGATGATTTGGTGTCCAGTGTTTTACTTATTCTGGATCCCATTAATCAGAAGCAGTGCAATCTAATAATGGTTGTTAAAATTTGGATCTTCCTCAGATTAGCAATAGGGCCTTCAGGGTTGGATTCAGACCCCCCTTATATAAAATAATGCGTGAATTTAACATGGAATTTGGAAAACTACATGAAGATGGACTAGTGAAAAACCTACAATGCATTATAGGAAGTAGTCCGTAGTGAGATAAAATTGTTATTGTTAAAGTTACAAATTAGACAATGTGATTATAGCATTTTCCAAGTTCGTGGCCAATAAAAAAAAAAGATGTCAAAATTTTGACTGTTCTATGCTAAAATTGTTTCTGAAAATTGCATAATGAAAGACAGAATAGCTTAGATTACAGGATATATCAGATAACTTAGTCAATATCCAAGTCTATTGTGTAGGAATAAAAAGAAAAAGCAACAGCCCTGGGCACATTAAATAGATTACTAAAGCAAAATAGCCTGGTATGATAGAAGTTAGTTATTAAAGTGTTGAATGGAAGACTTGATATATGGCAAAATCTGTGTTTAGCGGCGTGCTATTTGATGGCCTCAATGCAAATATTCATGAGATAGTTATATTTGTATTTTAATCGAGTTAGCGTTTGTAGATTATATCTAGATGATTTTTCCCTCAACTATGAGAATTCTGTATCAATGCTCTATTTGATGGGAGTTACCAAGAGAGCTGTGATCATTCCCACCTTTAGACTTGTTTGGTTGCAAAACCCTAAGGTGGAATCAAAAGTTTGGCAACCATAAATGAAGCTGACCACATTGGTAAAGTCTACATCTTATTTCCATTGCTAGCTAAGGTAGACTAAGACAGAAAGTCTCGTTGTTTTTTTTTTTTTTTCCTTATGACGCAACAATCAAATCCTGGTTCAGCCAAGATAAAGTGCACAAGTGTCTTAATTTTAGGGTACAACTAAGGATTAGTTGTTAATCAACTGAAATTGTTGCATATATTTTCATCCTTTGCACAATAAGTCAATGCCTTATCTTCCATTGCTAGGTAAGGAATACTAAGACAGTCTCCCGGTTTTCTTTTTCCCCTTATGACATGACAATTAAATCCTGATTCAGCTGAGATAAAGTGCCCAAGTGTCTTAATTTAGGGTACGTAGTTATTAATCAACTGAAATCGTTGCATATATTTTCATCCCTTGTACAATCATGTAAAATTTTTGAATAGCTGTGTATGGCTTTTTTTTTCATTGGGTCCCAGTGTATTTGGCAAATGCAAATTTCCTGAACCTGTGATCCAAACATAACAAACAGCCTGGCTTATTTTCTTGTTAGCAAGTTTCCTGCTAATGCATCTGCTCTGATGCTAGTAATTTTGCGCTTAATATGCATTATTTCCTGCCAGAATGTACCTCCTGCTGTGCTAGTTCAATTCTTGAGGGAGCACCGTTCAGAGTGGGCTGATTTTAGTGTTGACGCATATTCTGCTGCTGCATTGAAAGCCAGCTCATATGCATATCCAGGAATGAGGCCCACAAGATTTACTGGAAACCAAGTCATCATGCCGCTTGGCCACACAATTGAGCATGAAGAAGTATGCCTGTTTTATTAATTTGGATTTCTAATATGTTTCACCTCTTCCTTCTACTGGTCCTTTTCTCCATGACATCTACACTTCTAGGGCATTATTACATTATATTCTATTCAATTTGGTTGATAAAGTTGCTTTCAGAATTATGAAATTTATTTTCTGTGCTTGCATGAAGAAGCATTCACACACATGGTTGCATCTTTATTTATGCTGTTGAAGACTTCCTCTCAGCATCTATCAGATGAGCTAAATGCATCTTTCTGTTATATAGAAGTAATGAATAATCATTGTATAGCCATTTTCATTATGCTTTTGTTGCATGCTAGTTGTTGGAGGTGGTTCGACTAGAAGGCCACTCTCTTACTCAAGAAGATGCTTTTATATCAAGGGACATCCATCTTTTACAGGTACTTCTCATCCGAAATTTTACGGAATTATAGTTTTAGTGCATCAAGTTGACTTGTCAATTAAATTAGCTTTTTTATTGTTGCTCAAGTTTCCTTGAACTGAGATTGGGTATCGACATTGCTTTTACATCATTTGCATTTATAAACCAATTGAACTTTGATTTTCTTTGGGGTTTTCTTTAAACTTTTCCTCTTTCATTATTTTTTTGGTGAAGAACCTCCTTGTTAAAGTTTGCTAATATTTGAATGGGGTTCTTCCACTTTGATCTTGGTTATTGTGATTTCCTCATCCCAACTCCAACATGTCGAATTCTTAACAGACATCCAGCTTAGTTACACGCAAAAACATTGAACCAAGCAATTTATTAGGGACACCCAGAATCACCAAGCTGGTTTTCTTTGTTTTTGATATTTTATCATCACATTTTCTTCTAAAGGGGTTGATTGATCACTTAACAATAGTCTTCATTCCAGATCAAACCAGCAGGTGTGGTTGGAATAGCCAATTCTATGATCGATCATTTGTAAATGGCTGACACCTGTTGTCTAAATTGCAAATGCACAAGATTGCAGGACTGTTTTGACTAGTTGTTGCATATTCGTAGAGGAGATGATCTATTATAGCTAGTTTACTGTTCTGATTTGTGGTTGTTTGCTCATTTATGCTGTCGGCAGATAAGTTGTGGAATTGAAGAGAATTCAGTGGGAGCTTGCTCGGAACTTGTTTTTGCACCAATTGATGAAATGTTTCCAGATGATGCTCCTTTGTTACCCTCTGGCTTCCGCATTATTCCCTTGGATGCTAAAACTGTGAGTTTGACTCATCTTAATTCAGTTAGTTATATGCCTAGCTTCAAAATGTTCATCCTCATTGAATTTCTAGTGAAACTATGGTTTTGCTTCTTCTAATCAGACTAGTGAAATTTGCTGCAATTTATCTACACTTCTTAGTCATCAATGCAATGAAGGTTTAAAAAATGTCCCTGAGAAGTGAGAAAGAATCTTTATTTATGGGATTTTGTTGTGGAGTTTCATGTTGATTTAGAGATGCTTCTTGGGATCAGGGTCAAGAGATTCGACTGCTCTTGATTGATCATCTATAGATCACTTATTGTATGTTTTAGTGGACACACATTGGTCACTGAGCCAAATCCGCTGGAAGGAAGAAAAAATAGGATGGTTCCCAAGTCATGGCCTAAGGGAATATGGAATCTTTCAATATGCTAAGGTGTGGTCACCAAGCACATCAATTGAAAAATGGGAGTACTATACCAAATCTTTTTCACAAGGGCCAGCATATCAACATCCCTAAAATCTCTAGCTGTGCCTAAACTCGCATGACTACTTCTGATCAAGTATTTTTAATCCTAATCTTGTTTAGGACTCAAAATCATACTTGACCATCTCAACCTTAAAATGAATTATTTATGATTGTATCACTACGTAGTGTCTTAACCTATTAATAGTGAATCCAGTCAGAGATTTGTACTAAATAGTCTCTTTTTTGTCCACGTGCCACTTAACTTTGACTCAATGGCTTTTCCAATGATGCCCCTCTAGACAGAGTTACTCACGATGATAGGTAACATGTTAGAATAGTAAACATTAGGACCTCAGTTCTATAACAATGTCAAAAACAAACAAAGGGGATAAATAGAGTTGATGAATGACTAATAGGACACACAGTGAGGAAGTAAGGATCCATTCAAAAGAGTATATAACCTACCATGGAGGAATAGAGTGCATATAGCAAAGCAATTTAAGCTTGTAAGTGCCAGTTCAAGCACCGCCGTGCTATTTCCATTCCCTCTTTTATGCATATTCTTGGTAAGAATCAGACGATATTTCATGAAACCAGTTGATCTCTCGCTATATGCTCTATTGATGTTAAGTCTACAATCCACGTAGGAGTAAAGTGAACAATCATGACATGGCTAGTTTCACAAAGCAAGAAGAATTAATGGATACCTTTTTCAGCTTGATGCATTCACAAGCGAAGTGGCCTTCCTTTATATAATTGAAACAGGCCATCTAGCACTCGTCCTTTTCATAGTGAGTTTTCCACTTTCGTGTTTGACCTGCTTCTTAGGTGATGACCCAGAAGCTCAACCTCGTTTGAGAGAGTAGTCAGTGTTATCGTTTTTAGACCTAGATGTCCTACACAAACTTGACTAATCAATTTACATGGAATTATTAGGTTTGATCGCTTCCAAGCACTCAGCCTCGTGATTCAAATGACATGTCACATGATCAAAATTTTTGATGCTTTCGTCATTATGCGTCAAGTTTTGGCTCATAGTTCCTAAGAACTTCTCAATAAACTAATTATTGCTTGGATCTACTGCTCATCTGTTAGACTTACTTTCAGCTATAGCTGAGCAAAAAAATTTCAAACCGCCCAAATCTAGCCAAATCATGTAGCTGATGAGGGTTTGACATGCTTGGTTGGTTTGCAGTGTATTTTTTTTCCAAACTGTATTTTCGGTTTGGTTGTAGTTTAAAATCTCAAATCGAATCAAACCAAACTAAATCAAACTAGACTGCATATGCACACAATTAACCTACCTACCTACATACGCGCGCGTGCGCGCACACACACAAAACAGATAGAACTTTCTAATGTAACTAAACATGTCTTGGTTATGCATGTTTTTATCATGATTTTGAATCAATTTTTGAAAGTGCTTGAATTATTTATTATTTTAATATTTTAGTGTCATTTGAATTGTTAGATATTCTTATTTGTCGTTGACAGTGGCCATGTTTCAAGTGAATTCCTATGATATTAGATAACATTTGGATAATCTTGGAAAGTTCGTATAAAATACATCGGATAGTTATTTTTTTATTTGAATTATATTTTATAATTTTGACATTATTATTCCAATTAAATAGCATCTCAAATTTTTTTTCCCATGAGAATATTATGGACCAAGTTTAAATTTGACATTAGAGTATTTTTTAATTGATAATTAATTTTTTGATTGTTTATTTTATTTTTTATATATAATAAATCAATTTGAATGAATAATATTTAGACTATAAGCTTAGTACTATAAATCACATATATCGCCCAAATGAAACCAACCCACGCATAGACGGTGTGGGTGGTGTGACTCAAGTGACGGTTTAATTTGATGTGGTAAAAGTTCAAACTGTAATATGTGGCTTTGTTGTGGACAATTCTCCACTCCGTGTCAAACCAATTCATGTTCACCCCTATTTCCAACAATCCCGAGCTCGCGAATCATAGTTGACATCACTCTTATATGCTGCTTCATTGTATATCCAGAACTTATCTTATAGGAGTCAAACTTTACTTTCAATCCGCTAAGTTTAGTGATAAATGTCTCATCAAACTTAATCTTCAATACATTACACAATGTCTGCACTGTGGTATACTCATCAAACTCATCAATTAGATCTTACTTGAGCCATTTTTCAGAGGCTTCAAGATCTTTAATGCATTGTATCTCATTGCTTTAGTGCAGTCAAAGAATTAGTCAGGTTTTCCAAGATTAATTATTCATTTAAGACGTTGCATCTTACAATGTCAAATGTCATGTTTTTTCCCATTCTATTTCTCTCCCTTATTTAGATTAGCAATAATGTTCTTTGAAGCAAATGCACTACAAATAATTGTGTAAAGGAGAAATTATTTTTCACCCATCTAATATTATGCTACGTCAATCTAGTCAAAGACAAATGATTGAGACAAGCCATAAGATCAAAAATTTGTAAGGCCTCTTAATCATATCTCATGCCATAATGTCCAACTATGAATTTTTTGATCTAATTTCCCCACAAAATTTTATAACGGGGGGAGGGGGATATAATTAAACTCATCCAAAGTCAGGCCCTTGGTTTGCTAACCAGCTTTTCTTTTATGGTTTGGTCTTACTTTACTAATGGTCAGGTCGTTTTCAGGTAAGTTGGGGGGGTCATACATGCTAGCATGCTCCTCAATTAGATAACCAACTTTCTTTGACATAACTTCCATAGAATGCTAGCAAATGATACCTTGCATTATTCATAAAGAGAAACTTAGGAATGAATTTATATTATAAACCAACCATGTTCTCACTATTTAAAATAATGGATAAATTAACTCTATTTACTTCAATGCCTTGTGATCTCTCTAATGAGCCGACCAACTTTCGATCTAAGCTTACTATAACCCATTATTTTCAATCAATAAGGCAATTTCAAAAAGTTTGGTAAACAAAATAATTCAAAAATACGGTAACAATTAATGCCACTTGTTTACTTTCCAAAAATAAGTATAACAAAATTGATGACAAGACATACACCGTAATTGCAGAAATACAAGCTCCGAAATTCATAATTATCAAATAGAATTATATGTCATTCAAATGGAAATAAAAAACATAGGCATATCTTTCATGTCATTAATTAATAAAACATTTACTCATCAAGTTATTAATTGTCATAATAAAAGAATAAATTGTTGTTACAGAACATTTTTAAGAGTAAATGCTCGCTTTAAAGTTTAGCAAATGGTTCTGTGTCTTAGTGGCGAGACGCGTCTGGCTCTCCTTCCAAGGGTTGGGGTTTGTAATATGTGTGAACTGGCCTTTTCAAATATGGTACAAATGATGCCTTTTAAATTTAAATGCATCAAACAATCAACGGAGTTCATGCTTGCGCAGCTGGCCAGCAAGTGTGTTCCACGTACCAAGGCAAGGGGTTTGAATCTTCACCCTGAATTCTTTTTGCATTTTCATTTTAAAAACAAAATTCTGGACATTCAATTGTATTAATCACATTAATATGCTAATGTACCGTGAAAACAACAGTCGTCCTGTGGCAACCAATCTCTTGCATACCTGAGGTTAGAGGTTTGATCCTTCATAGTAGCGCAAAGCCACTTTGTTCATATTTTCGTTTTTTCTTTAAAAACAAAATTTTACTCTTGTGAAAACTTACTTTATGCATTTAGTTACTATCAATAGTTGTATGAACTAAAAACTTCAGGGAGAAATGCAAAAAAGAAGTCATGTTGGCTCTGAAACCGATGTTAGAAATATAAACTCATACACAACTGAAATCAAATAGATTTCGGCCTACCTCACTTAGCCAAAATTATTATCTTTTCGATTTGTTTCATGCGCTGCTGAAATGCCAGTTTTTCCACTTGGTCCTGGAATGTTCTTTAAGGGAATTACTCCACAATATCCACAATGTAAATGTCCGAAAAAGGGATATAGAGAAATTCTTCCTTGAAGAATTTTGATATTATCTTTTCAATTTGTTTCATGCGCTGCTGAAATGCCAATTTTTCCTCTTGGTAGTGGAATGTTCTTTAAGAGAATTACTCCACAATATCCACAGTGTAAATGTCCGAAAAAGGGATATAGAGAAATTCTTCCTTGAAGAATTTTGATGTATAGTGCATTTTGTAAACATGAAAGGAGGACTCTATATATAGCTTTCCAACTTATTACCTTTGTCTAGCATAGGAAACTCAGCTGTCACATGCTATTGAAGTGGGCAATAGACTCACATTGTTGCAAAGACCAATATGGACACCCTTTCTGCTCCAAAATTTTGAAGACTGGTGTCAACCCATGGCCACTACCTCCACATCACTGCTAGCAAGCATACCCCATGGATCAAAAAGTTATTTCTCTGTCTATGTAGGTGTTTGTTATGCATTGTATTCCCTTCTTAAAAGTGTATTCCAGCTGAGTACTATGGTTCCTGCTTTTCTCATTTCAGAGGGTTTGGTTATTTGCTTTTGCATACTAAATAATGCATGTGCAGGACAAGCCTACCCATAAAACTCTTGATCTAACAACTAGTCTTGAAGTGGGTCCAACAACAAACCCAGAAGCTGGAGATGCATCATCCTCATGTACCACCCGATCAGTATTAACAATTGCCTTCCAGTTCCCATTCGAGAGCGGCCTACAGGACAATGTCGCAACAATGGCGCGTCAGTATGTCCGCAGTGTGATTTCCTCTGTTCAAAGAGTTGCTATGGCCATATCCCCATCAGGATTAAGCCCGACTGTTGAACCAAAAATGTCTCCTGGCTCTCCAGAAGCTCTAACTCTCGCTCACTGGATCTGCCAAAGTTATAGGCAAGTTCCTGGATTTTGATATAATTTTTCGCATGCGAGAAAACTGGAGTGGGTTTCTTGTTGGCTTATTAGTTTCATTTTTTTTTCATTATTTTGGTTTAAAGTGGTGTTTCTTGTTGTGTTTAACTTTCCGGCAGCTATCATTTAGGGGCAGAACTTCTAAGATCTGCTTCTGCCAGTGACGACACGATGTTAAAGCACCTCTGGCGTCACTCAGATGCCATTTTGTGCTGCTCCATAAAGGTAAATTATTGAACTTAGTGAAGCTTTGAATGCATTTCTGTACGATTCTTGCATAGTATGGCTAATTGCAACATCTCTAGGCAATAAATTTGATGAGAATCGTGTTGAATAGCAGCACCACAGCTTTAATTGAGGTAGCTCCATGGAAGTTGACTGTAGGGAAATGTCATTCTGTTGACTGCCCCTGCCAACTGAATAAGTATAGCCTAAAGGGCCATGCAGAAATTGTTCTGTGTTGCAAGCAAATTGTACTGGTGCTAAATGATTTATGATGATTTTTGTCTGCTCTGCAGGCTCTTCCAGTTCTCATCTTTGCAAACCAAGCGGGTCTTGACATGCTGGAGACAACCCTAGTGGCATTGCAAGATGTCACACTAGATAAGATATTTGATGAATCTGGACGCAAGGCACTATGTGCAGATTTTCCCAAGATAATGCAACAGGTAACAATCCTAAAACTCTCTTCTCTCTTCCTCTAGTTATTTGTCAATGGCTGTGGCATTGCTTCATGCCAAGTTCATATGTAATTAGATGGGTTATTTTTGGATTGATATCAAAATACACTACTTTTGGGGAAAAAAAAAAAAGCACGGAAGTTTAGTTATTTTGAAGACAGTTTGACTCTTCTGCTGTCCGATATGTTGTCATGCCGATGGTGATCAAATTTGGGTTTCTTTTGCGGAGTTCATGATGATATGGCCATTGGTAGTCGCTAGTTGCTAGTGATCATCTAGTGTATGGTTAGCTGATTGAATGGCTGTTTATGGTTTTTGCATTACCTTTGCAGGGATTTGCTTGCTTACCCGCTGGAATTTGCGTGTCAACGATGGGGCGGCATGTTTCATTTGAACAGGCCATTGCTTGGAAAGTATTCGCAGCAGATGAGGCCAGTGTCCATTGTCTTGCCTTCACTTTCATCAACTGGTCTTTTGTCTGACCTTTAACATAAACTTGTTCATATTTGGGGAAGCTTAGGAAAGAATTCTTTTTTTAATGTTTACTCCTCAGGTTTGCATTTTTTTAAAAATTTATCAGAAAAATCACAGTGCCCCCTTTATTTAATTGCAGAAAATTACTAATATTATTCTCACTTTTCTTTCCTTTATTTTACCACTAGCTTTAGTCTTGATTTTTATTTTAATGTTACAAAGCTTATTTTTTGTAAAAATTAGTTCCCCCCCCCCCC
>JAODPA010153890.1:0-40981 GCA_025585075.1 Nepenthes mirabilis
TACATCATGTGCTTATACCTATTTATATACGAATATTCTCCTGATTATATTCATACTACCTACACACATTCATTCATATATTTTTTGAATCCCCATATATATTTATTTTCATATCCCCCGAACACTTACATAAATACACCCATATATTCAGGTTCACCTTTACAATTTTACGCCCACGCAACTTGTACATACATCTCCACGTACACCCATAACTGCACCTAAAATTCCAAATCAAATGCCTCATCCCTCTATATGCTGAGGACAATTGACACTCAAATAGAGCTAGAAGCTTTGTTCTATCACTATTCCCCTTATGGAAATGGCTAGTCACACAAACAGAGGATAGAACTCTATTTTTCTCGAGCATCACTTCAGACACAATATTTGTGTGAGGTTCTGGTTTCCATAATATTGTAATTAGGGATAATTAAAATAATATAATCAAGATTAGATTTAATATATGTGAAAAATCAAGTTTCGGGAGTGGAAATGGTGCCTGCTGTCCACCAGTGCACCCATGCTTGAAGCACGCTGGCGGTGCAATCGAGCGTCCGTTCCAATGCACGTGCGCCTGATGCTCACCGTGACTGGCTCTTGAGCGTCGGTCACCTAGTTAAGCTTGCGCAGTTCTTTTCTATGTCATTTCTATGTAGATCTGAGAGAGAGGAGAGAGAGAGCGTGAAGGAGAAGAGAGAGAATGAGGAGATCGAAGCAACGAGTTCGATTCCGATTTAGAGCTAGTTAAAGAAGTTATAAATCGAGTCGAGGCAAGTGCACCCATATACTTTTCTTTCTCTTGTTACACTTTTTATTCCATTTTCTCCAGATATTTTCGTTCAAATATCAGTCTAAGTATATATTTTATGGAACTCATGTCTTGATTATACATATTTATTGATTTAATGTCTGATTTCTAAGTTTTGTGCTGTATTATACTCTAACAAAACCCGAACCTGTGCCCTATTATTTTTACCCATTTATTTTGAGATTTATGCATGATTTGACCTTAGAAAATTAAAACCCTAACTTATAGATGTGAATATAGGTATTTATTTACGTGTATTTTGTATATGATATTTTATGTGTATTTCAGAAATTATATTGTATACTTTTACGAAGGGATTTATCATCTAAAAGCTTTAAAATTATGTTTGCCTTATCATGGTAAGAATTTCTTGAATACTCTAAGCTTTATGTTAATTTGTGTAAATATTTAAAGACATGTAATGATTTAAACTCACAAGAATATGAAAATATGTATCAGTATGCTTAAGGATATGATTATCTGTATTTGTATCTAAGAATTATATAAGAAATGAAAAGTATAAGAAGAAAATTCCATGATATGCTAAGTTGGATGAACCGTTCTTCAGGGGGTGAGAACAAAGTGTTAAGAATAAAGTATGAAATTTTTTTTAAGAACAAATAATCATAAAATTGGACCAAAAATGTCTATTTAGAGAGTAGTATTCTCTGACATACCTTAAAATATTACTATGGTAGACCGAGGATTGCCTTTCGGCCACGGGGAATATGGTGGCAAAGCTTTATGGCCCCGTATACTGGGCCAAAGGTGTGCTGCTCGCCATAGGGTGTTTGAATTGCATGGGTAATGCCTTAGAATGTATGGAAGTATATGCATTTCTTTCCTCATTCGGTACACCGTTTGCTAGTAAAGCCTATTAGCCCTGGTGCTATAAGAATCGGGTTACTAGGACTTAGTCTCTCGCGGCAAAAATGGAAAAATTGGCCTAGATAGCTAAACGGATAGTTAAGAATTACTGACCGATCGGTCAAGAATTGTTGATCGGTCAGATATAGTCATTGTCCGGATTGAATCGTTGACCAGAATAGTTAGTTGCCCATATTAGAAAGTAGACCGGTTAAGATAACTGATCAGATTAGATAATCAATCGGGCTAGATTAGTTGACCAGAATTATAGTCGTTGATCAAAATTAAGGAGTTAACCAGAATAACCTTAAAATCACGGTCTATAAATGATCAGAAAAAGACTGAGGTCCTGAGGCAGAGACCGAGGTTGTTTGGGAATTAGGATGAGGCCAAGGACTCATAAAAACCAAGGACTTAGGGAATAAGAACGAAGAGAAATTGCGACGTTTAACCTGCTCCTATCTATTCCGCTGACCTTTTAGAAGGAAAAATGGAGTAAGAAAAGAAGTATCAAATATGTGATCTACATCCACCAGCTCCCACCAACCCCATAATCTATAAATACTAGACTTGGGAGTTAGGAAAGAAGTTCAAAAATCTAGAAGAAGCACGAAGGAGAATAAGAAGATGAGAAGAGTCTTAGCCAAATTTGAGTAAGGGAATTCGGGAATCAAGTAAGTGTACTCTATGCTTATCTTTGGGTGTTGCTAATTCTTGCTAAAATCCTTTGGGCATTATTGTTCTAATGTCCTCTTCACTTATATTTTTACGTAATGCATGTCATAATAATTGCTTTCTCATGCTTTCTGATGGAATTTCATGTTCAGCATATTGTTATATTTTATATGTGAAAATTTTTCCTACAGTTCATACTTGGAAACTGTTAGAATCCCTTCTATTTAAGTCACAGAACATGGACTAGTTATCTTGCATGTTTAATTACTGTCAACCCATATTAGTTTGCTTACCTCATCCGTTTTTATATTTGCTCACCGTTTATAAAAGTAAGATTTGCTCTGTAAGAACTTCGATCTTTTGAAGCACAAGATTTAAGAAAATTAGATTTTAATATTTGATAGCCGAGTAGTTGCAGGCCTAAAATGTAACTATTTTTCACATGTGTTGGTCGAGTAGCTATATGATTAAAATGTAGCCATTTTTGACATATGATGGCCGAGTAGCTATAGGTTTAAAATGTAACTATTTTTGACGTATGATGGCCGAATAGCTGCAGATCTAAAATGTAGCCGTTTTCGATCTATGATGGCCAAGTAGTTGTGTGACGGAACGGGTCCTTATCATCTAAAGACCTCCGTTAACAAACATACAAAACTAATGCTTCAAATTTTAAACATTAATTTCTATAGAAAATCAGACAGAATTTTCATTAAAAATGGACAAAACCCATATAAACAACCTATAAAATCAACCCTATACAAGGCATATAAATATCCTGACTTCAATTTTCAATCCCGACACATTGACAACTCATCCATGGGATCAACAAATGTCACGTCATCCATGACTCCAATATAGTACTCCTAAACCACCGTATTGGATCTAAGAGAGATGCCATCTAGGACCAAAACAAATCCAAATATCAAAAATAATGCAGAAGAAACCATAATCATATATCAATCTGTGAAAATAAAATCAATACATCAACCACAACATATAAGCATTCTACATCATCATAATATACAACATTCGTTCAATGTACTAGCTATATACATTAACTGTGAGATCCCAAAATGAAAAAGGTTTAAAATCTGAATAAAATATTGCTATTGAAAATTGGAGTGGCCTTACGCCACTAGAAGGCCGAACCACTTCATAGAAGTGTAAGAGGCCAGAGTAAATAATGACAAAAATTTCATCGGATGATGATGACCGGTTGGCCGATTTGGAGTAAAGGTGATTTTGAGTAAGGTTGACTAGAATTTGTAATGTTGATCGATTTTAAGTAAAATTTGACCGGCAAGGAGTGAAACGTTGACAAGAAAGTCGCTTAATAAGGAACAGTTGGCCTGAATAAACTAATGGCAACTAAAGACAAAAACGAACTTTATTGTTCAGTCAGAATTCAAGTAGGCGGCGACCAAATGGAGCAAGTAAACAAACTGAGTTACTCCCACTTACCCCTGAAAAGAAGTATCAGAGTAAGTGACTTACCCCACTTACTCTACCAAACCCTTTCTCTATATAAACCCGGTGCTGGTTGATGCAAAGGCAAGCAGAAGGAAGAGAGTGAAGGGGAAAGCTTCAAGACGGTAATATTAGGCAATTAACTCTCAGGCAAGTGTACCTCGGAGGCTACTCTTTAAGTTCTGTTTTTAAGATTATTTCTAAGTGTATCCCAATTTTAAAAGTTCATGCTTTGAGAACTCCCATTTCTAAGTCAAGTTTTAAGAAAAACTGCTAGTGTTTCTCCTTTAGATTCAAAATGCTTACCGTTTTAAAGTTACTATTTAAGTTGTATTTACAGTATGATGAATTTCATGATTAGTTCATGTTCTCTGTTCTCTACCTTCTATTTCCTGCTTAAACTGAAATTGCATAAAACTTGAACTAAAATGAAATCGGCATTGTAAGCATCATTGGATGATAAAATCAGAATCGGCCTGCTTGTATGATAAATTTGAACCGGCTTACCCTTGTGAAAATAAAAATCAGCCTGCTTGCATGCTAAATCTGAATCGGCTTATCCTTGTGAAAATCAGAATCAGCTTGCTTGCATGATAAATCTAGACCGGCCTACCCTTGTGAAAATCAGAATCGGCCTGCTTGTATGATAAATCTGAATCGGCTTACCTTTGTGAAAATCAGAATTGTCCTACTTGCACGCTAAATCTGAATCGGCTTATCCTTGATAAAATCAAATCGGCCCATTTGCATGTTAAAATTGAAATCGGCCCCTTGCATGATAAAATCGAAATCGGCCATTGCAAGTTAAAATCGAAATCGGCCTTTGCATGTTTAAAATCGAAATTGGCCCCTTTTGCATGATAACAACGAAACCGGTCCCCTTAAGCCTAAAACAAGATTGGCCTTCCTTAATGTAAAAAGAGGTCCGGCCTCCACCCTTCTCCATAAAATCCAAACCGGCCTCTTATAAGATGAAAAATCCAAACCGGCCTCTTGTGTGATGAAAATCACAACTGGCCTCTTGTGTGAAGAAAATGAAGTCCGGCCTCCCTTCTCCATAAAAACCAAACCGGCCTCTTGTAAGATGAAAAATCCAAACCGGCCTCTTGTGTGATGAAATCACAACCGGCCTTGTGTGCGAAGAAAGTCAAGTCCTACTCTCCCATAGCAAGAAATCACAACCGGCCTTGTGAGGTGATAATCTAAACCGGCCTTGAGTGATGAACCAAACCGGCCCTGTCTTATGATGCAAACAAGAACAGCCTTGTAAGGTGAAAATGAAACCGGCTTCCCTTGATGTGAAAAGAGCTCCGGCCCTTCCTTGATGAAAATCTGAACCGGCCACTTTAAGCATGAAATCTAAATTGGCTTTCCTTTGTAAGAAAATGAATCCAGCCTTCCTGTGTGAGAAAATGAATCCAGCCTTTCTTTGAAAGAAAATGAAACCGGCCTTATGACACGAATTATAAAGTCCTTACTTGGACAGAAGATATTTTGAACCGGCCTTCTTAATACTCGAACTGTGATATCTGTGCATAATTTTTGAAGAGTAAAATATGATGTTTCTGATACTGAAAATGGCTTTCAGTAAACGACAAGAAGAAAATATTTCTGTTACTATGGACCTATGACTGATATGCAGTCAGGTTAGGTTCTCCGGCATGCCCTAGAACGTTATGGTGGTAATCAAGGATAATTCTGTCCATGGAGTTATATGTGGTCCGCCCCTCCTCAGGGCGTTATAATAGGAGGGTAGCTTCTGTTCTGTTCTGGCCGGCGCCCCCTTGGATTGGGGAAGGATCTTATGAGGTGGGATCATCCATTCTATTCTGTTTAATGCCCTCGATTGTGGAGAGATGTACATAATTTATCATCGATTATTTGCCCCCTCCACTAGTAGGGTCTACTGGTAGGGTCCTTTACTAATAAAAGATAAGTTTTCTATAAATTATGGAGGTAAGATCGATTTCTGCTTTTTGAAGTATGAGTACATTGATTTCTGATTTTCGAAAACCGTTTCTATTTTCTGACAGTTCTGTATACGTCTGCATCATATTTCTATTATAAATCACTTCCTATGGCATTTGTAACATCATGTGCAATAGTATCTGTTTTGTTGAGTTATGTTCCGCATACATGTTTTACTATATACCTGCATCTACCTTACTAGTCCTCGACTCACTGTTTTCTATTTTTTTCCTCCAGATAAGACTACAGAATTCGTGTCTGACGAGAAGGAGTAACTAGAGCTCCGTCTAAGAGATTCTAAGGATTCCGAAGCATATTTTGGGAGTTACCACAGAAGAAGCAGTTGATGAAATGATCTAATTAGAAGAGATGTATTTTTAAAATTGGAACTTTGTGCCTATGTACGTATGAATGAATTTTATGGGAATAAGTTTGAATGTTTCAACATGTTATTAAATTGACTTCCGCTACATGTTTTATGGATAATGTGTGTGGGTCCAAGATAGCATCTGTGAACCTGTGTTATGATTGACAGAATGAAAAAAAAATCCGTTCCGTCACAATTGGTATCAGAGAGATAAGATACCTTAGGTATTGATCGATCAAAAAGCGGAAGTATAGGTTTGAATCTTTGTACTAAATTTTCGTAGGATTAACTTAGGGTAACTAAGGTGAGTAGATACCTTAAGAAATCAGTTCCTAGGCTAAGTTTGAATTTCATGAAGCTGATGGATATTTTCCTTTTCTTTAACTGACTTTTTGGGATTTCAATGTTGTGCTTGTCTTGATTTTAGGATGGCTAATGAAAGGGGAAGAAGTGATGGCCGAGATGGTGCTAGTACCCTCCATGACCAAGAAGCTCAGTATTTGACCTTGCTAGAATGGGTGACGCATGTTGTAGAGAAGATGGAACGGCGTCATGTGGCCCTGCTTCTTGCACCACAACCAATTCCATTTATGTATGAGAGGTTTAAGGTAGTGAATGTGCCTGAATTTTTAGGAGAAGCAGATCCGCTGAAGGCTGAAAATTAGATTAGGAGATTGAAGAAAATATTTACAGTTATCCAATATTCTAATAACGAAAGAGTTACCTTTGCAACTTATAAATTGAAAAAAGAGGTAGATGATTGGTGGGCTAAAAAGAAAAGAGGAATGGGATGGTTGGATGAGGAAATTTCTTGGGAGACGTTTGAGGAGGCTTTCTGGGAGGAATATATTCCCGATAACCTTTAGGATTGGAGGGAAAGAGCCCTTATGGAACTTAGGCAAAGGAGTCGCACCGTAGCAGAGTATACCGCGAGGTTCATCGAATTGTCTTATCATGTACCTCTCATTAGTAAAGATCAATTGAGAATGACCAAGAAGTTCCTGTAAGGGTTAAATAATGAGACTAGAAATGAATTAGTGATCCAGGAGTTTCAGATTTATACTGAGATCCTAGATAGGGCCTTGGTACTTGAGAAAGAGCTAGAGACATAAAAATTTCTTACAAAAAGGTTTGCTAATTGGGCAGATCCTGGTAGAAAATCACAGGTAGAACCACCTGAGTCATCCAAGAAGGCAAAAATGGGGGATGCAGGGAAGAGGACTGCCGAAGTTTTGTCGGCGACTAGTTCGCCAACATCAACTGCTAAATGCGCATATTGTAAGAAGAAGCATGTGGAAAAAACCTTGTTATAAAGTAATGGGAGCATGCTATAATTATGGAAAGTTGGGTCACCTGATAAAAGATTACCCGTTACCAAAAGGTCGAAAGGAAAGAAGTCAGTTGTTGTGGTTAGAGTATCGCGGTGACAGTGCCAAGCCCCGAGACACCCCGAAGGCAGATGAAGGTATTCTCTTAATCACACAATTTTGATTTGTTATGAGTTATTTCCTGATTGTATAGATATATGTATACTTTGTGAATTTTGTGAGATTTAGGAACTGTAGCATAGATGAGTATACAGTTGGAAGAAAGAATACTTGATTCATTTGGTTGGCATAGCAAATAAGTAGAGCTGATGGTTTAGGATTGATTTTTGAGAAAATGTAAACCTCTGGAGTTGAAATAATACTCAAGGACGTTGGTAAAAGACGCAGTGTCCAGGATAGGAGATTCTGAGTAAGAGGCATGGTTAAATGAGAATTAGGATTGCCTTTTTGAAGATAATAGATCACCATTCAAGAATCTGGTTATGCAGGTTTTAAGAAACGTACGTATGCCCATCTGTTTTAATAAAGTGGTTTATAGGAAACTGAATTTGGCATTAGTCTCTAAGGATGTGCGTGGAATTAAAAGAGTATTGACTAGACACTATTAACGAAGCCGTAGAACCATGTGATAGTAGGACTTGTCAATGATCAGATAAGTTAGCATAGGTGATGAGTTTATAAGAAAGATTGGGGTTTTGTTAGTCCATACTAATAGACGATCACCCACAAGCAAGCGAGAGAGGCATCCGTGGGATGGAACTACTCCACCTATAATTAAAACTTTGTGAAAAGATCCTTGAGGACGTAGAAATGATCCCTTGATAGAGATTAAAGTCCTATAAAAAGTTAGGAAGTGACAGGTGAATCTTGAAGTATTCCACGGAGGTGAATACTAAGATCAATAGTTGATATCAGAAGTCCCCATTCGAAAGTATGAAGAATCACCTTGAAAATAATCCTGACCTGATAATTTTAAGAATTTTGAATATGAAATTTGATACTTGTTGAGAAAGCACTAGGATTATGTCTTTCTGTGTCGCCTGTGGATTGATATTCTTGGGATAAGGAGGAGAGGAATCCCTTATTAGAATTACTTTTTCATTATTTGAGATCAGTAATCGAATGTCTCCACTTAAGTAATGATCTAGTGATTTCAAATGATGTGTTTGGGTTAAATTAATTGATTCATTAATTCACCAACGAGATCTTAAAATTTTTAAGTGCAGAAGAGTTGAATTGGACACTGGAATCTAATGTCACATTAAACCAGTGGTGACTGTATAAATTGCATTTTATGATCTTGCCACGGATTGAAGGCTTGTGAAAAGTTGTTTCCCTTGGTATATGGACTTTGAGATTTTGAGGCTGTTGAGTGTTAGGGTCTCGAGGTCTTGAGCCATGGTTTAAGACTGAACCGAATCCATAGAGATTGTTATAGTTAGGACTTCTTATTCTATTATGAATTGAGAATCTGTGAGAGATATTTATGTGGTATGGATATTTTAGAATCAATCTAAATTAAGGTTATCACATGGCTCGGATGTTCGAAAGGGAATATGACATGAAATGAAGAAAATGTAAAGTATTCTGCTTTTAAAATCAAATTGCACCTTGAATTTCATGTTGGGATTTTGGCTGAAAGAATCGAAATGTCAGGCTGTGATAGTGATGTAAGGTGAAATTGAATAAACCAAAGCTAACTGATTGATCAGAGCACACAGCGAAAAAGTGATGAACCTGTGCTTATGAAAAGTTTAAGTTAATGTCCAAAGAAAAAACTAAATATTGAGATTTAGCACGAAATGAAATAAGGTATTTTGCTAATTTCGAGGATGAAATTCCTTTAAGTGAGGAAGAATTGTGAGATCCCGAAATTAAAAATGCTTAAAATTCAAATAAAATATTGCTATTTAAAATCGGAGTGGCCTTACGCCACTAGAAAGCCGAGCCACTTCATGGAAGTGCAAGAGGTCGGAGTAAATAATGAGAGAAATTTAATCGGATGATGATGACGAGTTGGCCGATTTGGAGTAAAGGTGATCGGATTTTGAGTAAGATTGACTAGAATTTGTAATGTTGACCGATTTTAAGTAAAAGTTGACCGGCAAGGAGTGAAACGTTGACAAGAAAATCGCTTAATAAGGAGCAGTTAGCCTGAATAAACTAATGGCAACTAAAGACAAAAGCAAATTTTATTGTTCAGTTAGAATCCAAGTAGGCGGTGACCAAATTGAGCAAGTAAACTAACCTAGTTACTCCAACCTACCCCTGAAAAGAAGTACCGGAGTGAGTGACTTGCCTCACTTACTCCACCAAACCCTTTCTCTATATAAACCCGGTGCTGGTTGATGCAAAGGCAAGCAGAAGGAAGAGAGTGAAGGGGAAAGCTTCAAGACAGTAATATTAGGCAATTAACTCTCAAGCAAGTGTACCTCGGACGCTACTCTTTAAGTTCTGTTTTTAAGAATATTGCTAAGTGTATCCCAATTTTAAAAGTTCATGCTTTGAGAACTCCCGTTTCTAAGTCAAGTTTTAAGAAAAACTGCTAGTGTTTCTCCTTCAGATTCAAAATGCTTACTGTTTTAAAGTTAATGTTTAAGTTGTATCTACGGTATGATGAATTTCATGATTAGATCATGTTCTCTGTTCTTTACCTTCTGTTTCCTACTTAAACCGAAATTGCATAAAATCCGGACTAAAATGAAATCGACATTATAAGCATCATTGGATGATAAAATCAGAATCGACCTGCTTGTATGATAAATCTGAACAGGCTTACCCTTGTGAAAATCACAATCGGCCTACTTGCATGCTAAATCTGAATCGGCTTATCCTTAATAAAATCGAAATCGGCCCCTTTGCATGTTAAAATTGAAATGGGCCCCATTGCATGATAAAATCGATATCAGCCTTCGCAAGTTAAAATCAAAATCGGCCTTTGCATGTTTAAAATTGAAATCGGCCCCTTTTGCATGATAACAACGAAACCAGTCCCCTTAAGCCTAAAACAAGATCGGCCTTCCCTTAATGTAAAAAGCGGTCCGGCCTCCACCCTTCTCCATAAAATCCAAACCGGCCTCTTGTAAGATGAAAAATCCAAACTGGCCTCTTATGTGATGAAAATCACAACCGGCCTCTTGTGTGATGAAAATGAAGTCTGGCCTCCATTCTCCATAAAAACCAAACCGGCCTCTTATAAGATGAAAAATCCAAACCGGCCTCTTGTGTGATGAAATCACAACCGGCCTTGTGTGTGAAGAAAGTCAAGTCCTGCTCTCCCATAGCAAGAAATCACAACCGGCCTTGTGAGGTGATAATCTAAACCGACCTTGAGTGATGAACCAAACCGGCCCTCCCTTATGATGCAAACAAGACCGACCTTGTAAGGTGAAAATGAAACCGGCTTCCCTTGATGTGAAAAGAGCTCCGGCCCTTCCTTGATAAAAATCTGAACCGGCCACTTTAAGCATGAAATCTAAACCGGCTTTCCTTTCTAAGAAAATGAATCCACCTCCCTATGTAAGAAAATGAATCCAGCCTTCCTGTGTGAGAAAATGAATCCAGCCTTCCTTTGAAAGAAAATTAAACCGGCCTTATGACACGAATTGTAAAGTCCTTACTTGGACAGAAGAGATTTTGAACCGGCCTTCTTAAGACTCGAACTGTAATATCTGTGCATAATTTTTGAAGGGTAAAATGTGATGTTTCTGATATTGAAAATGGCTTTCAATAAACGATAAGAAGAAAATGTTTCTGTTACTATGGACCCAAGACTGATATGTAGTCAGGTTAGGTTCTCCGGCATGCCTTAGAATATTATGGTTTTAATTGAGGATAACTTTGTCCATGGAGTTATATGTGATCCGCCCCTCCTCAGGGCGTTATAATAGGATGGTAGCTTCTGTTCTGTTCTGGCCGGCGCCCCTTGGATTGCAGAAGGATCTCGTGAGGTGGGATCATCCGTTCTATTCTGTTTAATGCCGTTGATTGTGGAGAGATGTACACAATATATCATCAATTATTCGCCCCCCTCGCTAGTAGGGTCTACTGGTAGGGTCCTTCATCGATAAAAGATAAGTTTTCTATAAATTATGGAGGTAAGATCGATTTCTGTTTTCTGAAATATGAGTACATTGATTTCTAATTTTTGAAGATCGTTTCTATTTTCTGACAGTTCTGTATACGTCTGCATCATATTTCTATTATAAATCACTTCCTATGGCATTTGTAACATCATGTGCAATAGTATCTGTTTTGTTGAGTTATATTCCGCATACATGTTTTACTATATACCTGCATGTACCTTGTTGGGCTTCGGCTCACTATTTTCTATTTTTTCCCCTGCAGATGAGACTACAGAATTCGTGCCTGACGAGGAGTAACTAGAGCACCGTCGAAGAGATTCTAAGGATTCCGAAGCATATTTTGGGAGTTACCACAAAAGAAGTAGTGGATGAAATGATCTAATTAGAAGAGATGTATTTTTAAGATTGGAACCTTGTGCCTGTGTGCGCATGAATGAATTTTATGGGAATAAGTTTGAATTCTTTAACAGGTTATTAAATTGACTTCTGCTACATGTTTTATGGAAAATGTGTGTGGGTCCTAGATGACATTTGTGATCCTGTGTTATGAATGACAGAATTAAAAAAAAACATCCATTCCATCACAATTGGTATCAGAGAGATAAGATGCCTTAGTAATTGATCGATCGAAAAGCGGAAGTATAGGTTTGAATCTTTGTACTAAATTTTCGTAAGATTAACTCAGGGTAACTAAGGTGTGTAGATACCTTAAGAAATCAGTTCCTAGGCTAAGTTTGAATTTCACGAAGCTGATGGATATTTTCCTTTTCTTTAACTCACTTTTTGGGATTTCAATGTTGTGCCTGTCTTGATTTTAGGATGGCTAACGAAAGGGGAAGAAGTGATGGCTGAGATGGTGATAGTACCCCCCATGACCAAGAAGCTCAGTATTTGACCTTGCTAGAAAGGGTGACGCATGTTGTAAAGAAGATGGAACGTTGTCATGTGGCCCTACTTCTTGCACCACAACCGATTCCATCTATGTATGAGAGGTTTAAGGTAGTGAATGTGCCTGAATTTTTAGGAGAAGCAAATTCGCTGAAGACAGAAATTTGGATTAGGAGATTGAAGAAAATATTTATAGTTATCCAATGTTCTGATAACGAAAGAGTTTCCTTTGCAATTTATAAATTTGAAAAAGAGGCCGATGATTGGTGGGCTAAAAAGAAAAGAGGAATGGGATGGTTGGATGAGAAAATTTCTTAGGAGACGTTTGAGGAGGCTTTCTAGGAAGAATATATTCCCGATAACCTTCAAGATTGGAGGAAAAGAGCCCTTATGGAACTTAGGCAAGGGAGTCGCACCGTAGCAGAGTATAGCATGAGATTCATCGAATTGTCTTATTATGTACCTCCTCAGGGCGTTATAATAGGAGGGTAGCTTCTGTTCTGTTCTGGCCGGCGCCCCCCTTGGATTGGGGAAGGATTTCGTGAGGTAAGATCATCCATTCTGTTCTGTTTAATGCCGTTGATTATGGAGAGATGTACACAATCTATCCTCGATTTTTTGCCTCCTCTGCTAGTAGGGTCTACTGGTAGGGTCCTTTACTGATGAAAGAAAAATTTTCTATAAATTATGGAAGTAATATCAATTTTTGCTTTCTGAAATATGAGTACATTGATTTCTGCTTTCCAAAGACAGTTTCTATTTTCTGATAGTTCTGTATACGTCTACATCATATTTCTATTATAAATCACTTCCTATGGCATTTATAACTTCATGTGTATTAGTATCTGTTTTGCTGAGTTATGTTTTGCATACATGTTTTACTATATACCTGCATGTACCTTACTGGGCCTCGGCTCACTGTTTTCTGTTTTTTCCCTTCGGATGAGACTATAGAATTCTTGCCTAACGAGAAGGAGTAACTAGAGCACCGTCTAAGAGATTCTAAGGATTCCGAAGCATATTTTGGGAGTTACCACGGAAGAAGCAGTGGATGAAATGATCTAATTAGAAGATATGTATTTTTGAAATTGGAACCTTGTGCCTATGTGCGCAAGAATGAATTTTATGGGAATAAGTTTGAATATTTCAACAGGTTATTAAATTGACTTCCGCTATATGTTTTATGGATAATGTGTGTGGGTCCTAGATAGTATTTGTGAGCTTGTGTTATGAATGACAGAATAAAAAAAATATCCATTTTGTCACATTAACAAATCCTCGAACATTCAAAATCTTCAAAAGCCTTCAGGTTCCACAAGCTTCTTCTAGCCAATTCTTATCTTTGGTCATTCCTATCAGGCTTTAGTTTATCTAGAAGGGAATTAAAAGTAAGGGTGAGCAATTGCCCAGCAAGGTACCCAAAATATTAAGAAGATACAAATATCATATAAAACATGTAAAATATAAGGACAAAGAATTTAGAAGAAATGGGGAAATCAAACATGTATGCAGACGAGGCAAAAGTATAAATCGATGTATAAACATAAGAGAGTGATGTTCAAAGTTCTTGGTTCTTCATTCAAAGTCCTTATCCAAAATCCTCATTCAAAACTTCTTGGTCAAAGTCCTTATTCAAAGTTCTCATTTAAATGATCAGAGGATCCATAATTCTTATTCAAATGAACCGAAGATCCAATGCTTTTATTCAAATGATCCGAAGATCCAAAGTCCAAAGTTCTCATTCAAATGATCCAAAGATCCAAAGTCCAAAGTTCTTATTCAAAAGATTCGAAGATCCAAAGTTCAAAGTTCTTATTCAAATGATTCCTCCTTATTTACATCCCGAGGATAGGATGTTTAAACGTTCTTAGTTCAAAGTTCTAAAATTTAAAAACTCTTATCCTCATTATTAACATCCCGAGGACAAAATGTCTAACTAGACCTAATTGTTATTTAACACCCCACAGAAGGCGGACCACACGTCACTCAATGGACAGGGTCATTCTCATGGCATGTCGAGAAAATACGTGCCGAAGCCTCCGTATATTATTGGAGCTCCTAATCTTGAAAACATGAATGTTTTTCAAAAGTTCTTAACGTACAATTCCTCATTATTTATATCTCGAAGGTAGGATGTTTAAAAGTTCTTAACAAATAATTTCTACTTATTTACATCCCGAGGGCAGGATGTTCAAAAGTTCTTAATAAATTTTAGGCGGTATAACTTTTGCCAAATTTTCAGATAAAAATTATCTAATTAAGCTTAAACATTGCACCAAACAATAAGTTACCTCAAAATTTAAGATTTATAAATACTCTATACTTCATTTTCGAATTAGGGTTTAGGGCAAAACTTCTAGACGTGAATCGAACATAAAACGCAATCCAAACGACAAAATCAAAGACATACATCTTCATATTTATGCATAAATATAAAATTTATTCAATAAATCATGAGAAACATACATTATTCAGAGTAAATCTTAGAGAGAGAGAGTTTTAGAGCATAAATACCAAAATAGAGATATTAAAAAATAGTAATAATGAAAAATAAAGCTTATGGTACACTTGTCTCAGCTTGATTTACTTATTTTCTTACTCTAATCGGATCGAAATTGGTGAAGAATCCTTCTCATTTTCTTTTCTCTTCTTTCTCCCTTCGCTGCTCTGTGTCGTGCTTCCCCAAACGCTTCCCCCTTTTTATAAACGAAAATGAGAGTCAGTGGCTGAAAAATTGGGCTTACACCCAAGCGAGAGGCGAGCGTGTATCGGGTGCACTCGGTTCTCGAAATGGCGCTCAAGCGCAAGGTGAGGGTGTATTGGGCACTCAGTTATTGGATTTGGCGCCTCCTTCCAGGCTCGAGCAAACAGTGAGTCTGGACCATTCTATTTTCAGCGCCTCCTTTGGCGCTTGAGCTAGCGGCGTGCGCAGGTTTTTCCATAGCATTTTGATTTTGGCGCCCTCTACCAGGCTCGAGCCTACGACGAGCCCAGCCTTGCATCCACCCACACTATGATAAAATTCTAAATTTTTTCAATTTCACATATTCCAAGTTTAATTATATAAATTATATTAACTTAATGATTAGGATTTACTATGTTCTAGAAATTGAGTTGGTACAATCTCTCTTACTTATAGAAATTTCATCCTCGAAATTTAACGAACCTCAAAATTTCTTAATCAAAGGTAACCTCTCTAACGTTCCCAAGTTTTTTCCTCGATTAAAATGATTATTCTAGAGAACCTTAGGCATTTAAATTGTTCTGATCCTTATTATCCGATATGTTCTGTCAAAAATTTAAATTCATCAAGTCCGAAAGCACTTCATTAACTACTTCTTCGACTTAGCCCAGAACCTCAAACGGGCAAAAGATTCTTGTTTCAATCTATGTTGAGCCTTGAAAGTAATCATCCTTTTTGAGTCTCAAATGAACCTCAAAATATCTGGGTTCTCCACAATTCTGCTGCGCAATTCTAATAAATTTTCTAACTACGAACCATCCAATTATAATTTACCACCAAATTTCAATTTAACTTGACACCCAAAATCTTCTGATCAAGTTTGACTAAGAATTCGGCATGAACCTCAAATCGCAATCAAACCTTAAATCGAAAACACTTTATATCCTCATTAATTTGTTTATATATCGACAACCTAACATTTTCCTGAAATACATAATCTATATTATACATCTAGATTACACGGTAGCTATAAATAGAACAAACCCCAAGATATCCATACTATGAAAACAATTCTTACAAATACTCAAATTACAGCCAGATTAGAAGTTACAATTGTAACAATCACCCGAAAATTCATACAGCCTTAAGTGATCACCCAAAACCTCAAACTCAAACACTTAGCAACCTCAGGATCTTGTTGGCACATCAATAAGACAACTTATTCTATCCGAACGAGTTATTCATAATCACAATGGGTGGGTCATCCTAAAACAAAACCATAAGGACTTCTCACTTCATGATTTCATGTCGCTAATGCTTTCAATACAATTTCCTCCTCCTAGAATCAAGGTAAGCATCCTATATGGAGTACCAAAGACATATTAAATTTAAAGACTTCTGATATCTATTATTGATCATGATATTCACTTTCCTCGAAAGATGCTAAATTTTACCTTTTTAGTCCTCAAATTACCACTTGCACTATTGTATATTCATTTCTTCTTTACGATACAATTCCTCAAACTTTTAGAATTATTGGATAATAACGATCTCCCATAAGCAACACTTATAAATCATCAAGGTGATAACCTTGCCGACTAACCCCAACTATGGGCAAAGCAATTTCAAATCATAAACTTCTCCCCCACTTTGCTCGTAGGTAGTCACCTATCATGATGCAAGAATCATGTAGTTCTAGCTTTTCTCAAAAGTATTACATTTTCTTGTAACTCATCAAACCCATCGGTGTTAACCCAAACAAAATGGTCATTAATTTACCCTTCCTTCCTCGAAAGCTACCTTCATATGTCCTACATCCATTAATACCAACCACTTCTAAGCTAAATGCCTCACGCCCACATCACATTCTTTCTTAACTAAATTCACATTCCTTCCTCCAATGAGCACACAGCTGACTGCATTTCACAATTCATAAAATCCACTAAAGAACGCGTAACACAATTTGGGAACAATTTAGAATCCTCGAAGTGGATGTGGTGTGATATGAAAATCATAGGAAAAATAAGAGAATACGCAGGTCCTGAATCAATTTAAAGCAAAAGCTAAAACTCCATAAATAAGAAGAATACTTTTAACCTCAGTTGGGAATGCCTCAATGTCCTAAACTGTTGTCACGAATGCTTTAGCTGGGACAGCAAGTTTCTTCGCTTTCAGCCTCTTGGGTAAGGAACAATTCTTAATCAGATGGCTCTACTGACCACAATTAAAATAGGCCCCCGTCCTTCAAAAATAAATTTCTCCCGAATGCTTCTTCCCATAATAATCACAGTTTACCATAGACGCCTGGGAATTTGACACTGATCGAATTTCAATGCTACCTTTTCCTTTATCAGACACTTTCATCTTCTTAGAAGGCCTTAAAGGTCCTAAACCCATTCCTATACTAAAACTCATTTGGCTAGCTGCCCTCTTAGCAAAAGGTTTATGAGACCTAAGTTCCTTTTCGATTATCAGAGCCCTATGTACGATTTCAGCATAAGTTGGAAGATCCTGGGTTACCCACTGACTCCTAATCTCATCCATTAATCCTTATTGAAACTTTTTGGCTTTCCTTAATTCAATTTTCACAACATAAGGTGCATACCGTGACAATTTAGTGAATTTTGCATCATATTCTGCCACAGTGTGGTTTCCTTGCCTAAACCACATAAATACCTCTTCCTTTCAATCTTGGAGGTAGAAGAAAAATATTATTCCAAGAAAGCCTCCTCAAATATTTCTAAAGAGATATCCTTATTGAACAAACCCAATGCCCTTCTCTTCATCGACCACCAACTATCAGCTTTTTCCTCTAATTTATAAGCCGCAAAAGTAACCTTTTCCTGATCATAACATGGAATGACCGTAAATATCTTCTTCAATCTCTGAATCCAAACTTTCGCCTTCACTGGATCTTGTTATCCTAAAAATTTAAGCACCTTCTCTACTGTAAACCTTTCATATGCCGTCGAGATAGGATTCATTAAGGTCGGCTTTGGTGTAGGAATCGAAGCCATGTGACGTCGCTCCATCGATTCTAATACATTAGTCGTCCTTCCCAGCAAATTCAAATATTTGGCCTTATGATCTCGGGGAGCACTAACACCTCCACAAGTATTTCTTCCTCCCTTTCTACTAGCCATGCTAATATCGTGTAGCCAAACCATCACAAGGTTAGTTGGCCTCAAATAATCGGATTAGAGGGATGGGTTAAAATCAATCAGTGCATTTTAGAATTAAACTTAGGGGTTAGCACCTAGATATTCCATCTAACTCGAACTACCCTTACCCATTTCAAGTCTACAAGACTCGTATTACCCAAAATTTCAAGTACCCAATTGCTACTAAATCGATCATAAATCAACATTCTAAATTTCACTATACTGAAAATTGATCCCAAGTTATACTAACCTCAAGTCATCAATTCTACTTTATCCGTCATACTTGCTAAGTTGACACAAGCACACTTTTCTACTAACTTACTAACCCGAGAATCTCGACTCAGAATAGATCAGACCTAAACATTAAATCAAGGTCAATTAGCCTAGGTCGGAAATCAATGTCAATCAGCTTAAACGCCAAATCCCAACTTAGTTCTAGCCTAAGGGATACAAACTAGGATATCTAGAGCTTTTCAATCTTAATCTACTCATTCAACCAATCTTAATTGATCCTAAACTTTCACACATGATTCAAATCAAATTTGAGGCATCTCTTGTCTTTGATACCAACGGTGACAAAGCAAGTCCTTATCCTCTAAATACATCCGTCAACAAACATACAAAACTAATACTTCAAATTTAAAATATTAATTTCTATAAAAAATTAGGGAGAGTTTTCTCTAAAAATGGACAAAATCCATGCAAATAACTTGTAAAATTAACCCTATACAAGGCATATAAACATCCAGACTTTAAATTTTAACCAAGACACATTGACAACTCATCCACAGGATCAACAAATACCACCTCATCCATGCCTCCAACACAGTACTCCTAAACCAACGTATTGGATCTAAGAAAGATGTCATCTAGGACCAAAATAAATTCAAATATCAAAAATAATGTGGAAGCAACTTTAATCATATATCAATCTACAGAAACAAAATCAATACATCCACCATGACATATAAGCATTCTGCATCATCATAATATACAACATTCATTCAATCTACTAGCTATATACATTAACAAGTCCCCAAATATCCAAAATCTTCAAAAGCCTTCAAACTCCACAAGCTTCTTCTAGTCAATTTATATCTTTGGTCATTCCTATCAGGCTTCAACTTATCTAGAAGGGAATTAAAAACAAGGGTGAGTAATTGCCTAGCAAGGTACCCAAAGTATTAAGAAGATACAAATATCATATAAAACATGCAAAATATAAGGACAAAGAAATTTAGAAGAAATGGGAAAATCAAACATCCATGTAGACGAGGGAAAAGTATAAATCAATGCATAAATATAAGAGAGTGATGTTCAAAGTTCTTGATTCTTCATTCAAAGTCCTCATCCAAAATCCTCATTCAAAACTTCTTAGTCAAAGTCCTTATTCAGAGTTCTCATTTAAATGATTCGAGGATCCATAATTCTTATTCAAATGATCCGAAGATCCAAAGCTCTTATTCAAATGATCCGAAGATCTATAATTCTTATTCAAATAATCCGAAGATCTAAAGTCCAAAGTTCTCATTCAAATGATCAGAATATCCAAAGTCTAAAGTTCTCATTCAAATGATCCGAAAATCCAAAGTCTAAAGTTCTTATTCAAATGATTTAAAGATCCAAAGTTCAAAGTTCTTATTCAAATGGTTCTTCCTTATTTAGATCCCTAGGACAGAATATTCAAACGTTCTTAGTTCAAAGTTCCAAAGTTCAAAAGCCCTTATCCTTCTTATTTACATCCCGAGGACAGGATGTTCAATTAGGCCTAATTGTTATTTAACGCCCCATAGAAGGCGGACCACACGTCACTCAATGGATGGGGTCATTCTCATGGCATGCCGAGGAAAATACGAGCCGAAGCTTTCGTATATTATTGGAGCTCCTAATCTCAAAAATATAGATATTTTTGAAAGTTTTTGATGAATAATTTCTCCATATTTACATCCCGAGGATAGGATATTCAAAAATTCTTAACAAATAATTTCTCCTTATTTACATTCCGATGGCAGGATGTTTAACAGTTTTTAATAAATTTTAGGCAGCATAACTTTTACCAAATTTTTGGATAAAAATTATCTAATTAAGCTTAGACATTGCACCAAACAATAAGTTACCTCAAAATTGAAGATTTATTAATACTCTATACTCCATTTTGAATTAGGGTTTAGGGAAAAGCTTCCGGACGCAAATCGAACACAAAATGCAAGCAAAATGATGAAATCAAAGCCATACATCTTCATATTTATTTATAAACATAAAATCTATCCTATAAATCATGAGAAACATGCATTAATCAGAGTAAATCTTCGAGAGAGAGTTTTAGAGCATAAATACCAAAGTGGAGATATTAAAAAATAGTAATAATGGAAAATAAAACTTAGGGTACACTTGTCTCACCCTGATTTACTGATTTTCTTACTCTGATCATGCCAAAATTGACGAAGAATCCCTCTCATTATCTTTTCTCTTCTTTCTCCCTTTGCTGCTTTGCTTTGTGTCTCCCCAAACCCTTCCCCCTTCCCCCCTTTCCCCTTTTTATAAATGAAAATGAGAGTCAGTGGCTAAAAATTGAGTTTGCGATTGAGCGAGCGGTGAGAGTGCATCGGGTGTGCTCGGTTCCGAAAATGGCGCTTAAGTGTACAGTGAGCGTGCGTCAGGCGCCAAGCTTCTGGATTTGGCACCTCTTTCCAGGCTCGAGCAAACAACAAGTTTGGACCATTATGTTTTCAGTGCCTCCTTTGGCGCTCGAGCTAGCGGCATCCATAGGCTTTTTCGGAGCAATATATTTTTAACGCCCTCTGCTGGGCTTAAGCCTACGATGAGCCCAACCCTGCATCCACCCACACTATGATTAAATTTTTTTTTAATTTTACTTTTTCTAAACCTAATTATATTAGTTATATTAACTTAATGACTATGATTTACTATATTCTTGAAACTGAGTTGTTACAACATGCAAGCCTAAAATGTTGTCGTTTTCGATCCATGATGGTTGAGCAGTTGCAGGCCTAAAATGTCATAAGTTCGGTTTGCAAATTTGTTCTCATGAAGTTATCTTTAGCCTATGTTTTATGTTTATGTATGCACAATGTTCTCATTCCGTTTCTTTTGATTTCATTTCAAAGTTATATTTATACATGTTTTTGTTTATTTATATCTTGTTGAGCAATCTGCTTACTCCTTACTATTTTCTTACTTTCAGACGAGTAAGAATTCTTATCAAATGAGAAAGAGTAGAGCTGGACGGATTAGCTAGGTAGGAAGATCGATCTGGATTCTTGTAGCAATTTTTGATCAACTTGATGTATTTTTGGTCATTTTGGAGACTTTGTATAATGTTTTCAGTGTATAAATTAATGGATAATGGATACTTCCGCTGAGTTTTATGGTTTGAGTAATTTTGGTTCCTAGTGGCATCTTATTGGATAAAAGCTCTTTCCTATAGCCAACTGACTTAATTAAGGTTAATCAAAAATCTTGGCCGGCCAAGTTGTGGCCAACTTAAGGAGTCCAGCCGTTTGGATCCTGTGACGGAACTGATATTTTTTTTCTCAAATGATTCCGTCAGTTAGGACAGAAATAAACAGCCTGTACCGTAACTCAGAACACGCATACAACATTCATAGCACGTAAACACAGGATCATAAATGCCATCTAGGACCCCATATAAGATATCTATAAAAATATGCAGCGGAAGCCGATCTAAAAATCTGTCGAAGCATTCATATTCATACCCAAAAACTCATTCATGCATAAATAGGTGTAATGGTCTAATTACAATTTGGTATATATATTCTATCAAGACTGCTTCCTCCATGATAACTCTAAAAGTACTTTAAATCTTCAGGAATCCTTTAGATTGAGCTCTAGTCTTTCTCGTCAGGCACAACTCTACAGTCTTCTCTGGAGGGGGAAAATAGTAAAAAAGTGAGCCGAGGCCCAATGAAGTACATGCAGGTATGCAGTAAAACATATATGCAGAATATAACTCAATAAAACAGATACCATTGAACATGAAGAAATAAATGTCATAAGGAAGTAGAATCATGATACAGACGTAAAATAGAAACGATCAAACTTCAGAAATCAGAAATCATTGCACTCATGTTTCAGAAAGCAGAAGTCGGTCTTACCTCCATATTTTACAGAAATCTCATCTTTATCAGTAAAAGACCCTACTAGTAGATCCTACTAGCGGAGGGGGTGAATAATCGAGGATAGATTGTGTACATCTCCCCACAATCAACGGTATTAAATAGAACAGAATGGATGATCTCACCTCATGAGATCCTTCCCCAATCCAAGGGGCGCCGGGCAGAATAGAACAGAAGCTACCCTCATATTATAACGCCCTGAGGAGGGGCGGACCACATATAACTTCATAGATAAAATTATCCTTGATTACCACCATAACGTTTTAATGCATGCCGGAGAACCTAACCTGACTGCATATCAGTCCTGGGTCTATAATAACATAACAGAAACATTTTCTTCTTATCATTTACTGAAAGCCATTCTCAGTATACATCGGAAACGTCACTATTAGCCCTTCAGAGATTGTGTACAGATATCTTAAAGCAGGTTCAAAAATCGTATACTTCAAGCCGGTTTCAAATCACAGAACTTAGTTCAAAAATCATATACTTTAAGCCGGTTTCAAAATACGATACAAGGCCGGTTACATTTTCTTACACAGGAAGGCTGGTTTCATTTTCTTACAAAGGAAAGCCGGTTTAGATTCCATGCTTAAAGTGGCTGGTTTAGATTTTCATGCTTGAAGTGGCCGGTTTAGATTTTCATCAAGGAAGGGTCGGAGCTCTTTTCACATTAAGGGAGCCGATTTCATTTTCATAATATAAAATTGGCCGGTTGTAATTTCATGTGGTGAAGGCCGGTTCAGATTTTCATCTCACTAAGAGACCGGTTTGGATTTTCTTCTCATAAGGCCGGTTTGGATTTCATGTTAAGGCCGATTTGGGTTTCTCCTTGAGGCCGATTCCAAATATAAGGCACATATGGCCGAACTTGATTTCATCATGCAAAAAGGGGAGGGCCAGACTTGATTCATCATGCAAAGGGGGTCTTGATTAATCATGCAAAGCCGGACTTCATTCATCATGCAAAGCAGGACTTGATTTTATCATGCAAAACTGAACTTGATTTCTCATTCAAGGGAGGCCGAACTTGATTTCATGCAAAGGGGAGGGCCGGACTTGATTTGTCATTCAAGGGAGGCCGAACTTGTTTTATCATTCAAGGGAGGCTGAATTTGATTTATCATTCAAGGGAGGCTGAACTTGATTTGTCATTCAAGGGTGGCCAAACTTGTTTTATCATTCAGGGGAGGCCGAAGTTGATTTATCATTCAAGGGAGGCCGAATTTGTTTTCAACATGCAAGATCAAACTTGATTTCATGCAAAGGCCGAACTTGATTTTTCATGCAAAGGCCAAACTTGATTTTAACATGCAAGACCGAACTTGATTTCATGCAAAGGCCGAACATGATTTCATGCAATGGGACCGGTTATGATTTCATGAAGTTGAGGCCAGTTTTATTTTCATCAAGAGGGGAGGCCGATCTTGTTTTCATGCAAAGGGGACCGGTTTTGATTTCAACATGCAAAGGGCCGATTTCGTTTTTATCGTGCAAAGGGGTCGATGTCGTTTATATCATGCAAGGGGCCGATTTGATTTCAACATGCAAAGGGCGGATTTTGATGCTTACAATGCCGATTTCATTTTTAGTCTGGATTTTATGCAATTTCGGTTTAAGCAGGAAATAGAAGGTAGAAAACATAGAACATGAACTAACCATGAAATCCATCATACCGCAAATACAACATAAGTAGTAATTTTAAAACGGTAAGTATTTTAAATCAGAAGGGAAAACTTACAGTTTTTAAAACTGAAACTTTGAGGACGGAAGTATGAACTTTAAAACAAGATACAAACCGAACTTAAAAAGGTTAACGTTAGAAGTAACTTGCAATAATCTGGAGTTAAAAATAAAGTATATACTTACAATATTCTTAAAGCATGAGCTTAAACACGAGGGTATACTTGCAATATTCTTAAAAACAAAAAGAGTGACGTCCGAAGTATACTTGTCTGAGAATTGATCACCTAATATTACCGTCTTGAAGCTTTCTCCTTCACTCCCTTCCTTCTGCTTGCATTCGCACATGATACTCTAACTGAAGCTGGGTATATATAGAAGAGATGTTAGGTGGAGTAAGTGGGGGTAAGTCACTTATTCGGTACTTCCTTTCAGAGGGTAGGTGGAAGTAAGTAGGTTAGTTTACTTACCCGAGTACTTCTCCTCAGATTCTAATGAGGTAGTTTACTTACCCCATTTAGTCGAGACCTAGTTGGATTCTAACCATAAAGTTGGCTTTTGTCTCTAGTTGCCATTAATTTATTTCGGTCAACTTCCTTAAGTCCGGTCAATATTTTCGCTCAAGCCGACCAACATTTCATTTCTTTTATTCAAGGCCGGTCAACATCTTTCAAAATCCGGTCAATATTACAAATTCTGGTCGACCTTACTCAAAATTTGGTCCCCTTTACTCCAAATCGGCCAACCGGTCATCATCATCCGATTAAATTTCTCTCATTATTTACTCCAGCCTCTTGCACTTCCATGAAGTGGTTCGGCCTTCTAGTGGCGCAAGGCCACTCCGATTTTCAGTAGCAATATTTTATTTCGACTTTAAGCCTTTTTGATTTTGGGATCTCACAGATCCTATGTACGCTATATATTTAAGTTATGTATGATTACTCATGTTCATCTCATTACTTGTTTGCCTTGTGTTGTAGATGAATGAGTGTTGTAGCCCACTAAGAGCTTCGGTCCATCTTGCTTAGTACGAACATTGACGAAGGTCATTAGAAGATTATGACTGCAGTCCGTCACAGATAGTATCAGAGAAAGAAATGCCTTAGGTTTGATTTGAATTTATGCGAAAGTTTAGGATAGATTAAGATTGATCAAATGAATGGACGAAGGCATAGGACAACTAAGTTAGACCATTTATACTTAGTTATCCTAGTCCAGAAAATTAGGCTTGCACTAAGTAGGATTAGGACGTTGTGTTTAGAAAGCGCCGTGTCCTAGTTACTGCATAGGCTAATTATAATCTGACCAAGTTATTCTTGTTTCAAAAGTTGAAGTGTTAGCTGAAAGGATGGAAAATAAAGGAAGATGGGTTGCTCGTACTGATACTTTTCAGGACAGGGAGGCGGAGTACTTGAATTTATTAGGATGGATAACCGATGTTATAGAAGCTATGGGGCAACAAAATTTGCCTCCAGTTTTGGCTCCACCTCCCGTTAATCAAGAAACATCAATGTATGATCATTTCACTAATGAGCGAGTTCCAGAATTCTCAAGAGAATCGGATCCAATGAAGGCGGACACATGGATCCAGTGGATTAAAAAGGTGTTTGCGGTTATTAGATGTTCTGTGGAAGGTAGAGTCTTGTTTGCCACTCATAAGTTGGAGGGAGAAGCCCATCATTGGTGAAAAATGCAGAAAAGAGTGTTTGAGGTGCCGAAAAATGAAATCACTTGGGCTATATTTGAGGCAGCCTTTTTAGAGATACATTTTCTTGCCAATCTTCATAGGTAGAAGGAGGATGAGTTTTTACGATTAAGACAGGACAATCGTATGCTGACTGAGTACGATACCAAGTTTGCGGAGTTATCCCAATATGCGCCGTATATGGTGGAGGATGAAGAAAGGAAGATGAGAAGGTTTTCTCAGGGCTTGAGGGATGATATTATGAGGCATTTGTCGATGTTGAAGCTGTTGACTTTTGAAAAAGTGTTGAATAGAGTCATAATTTATTAGAAGGGGGAGTTTTTTAGGATTAGAATATATGGCCGAAGTAGTTCTAGTGTCGGCTCCAGTGTGGGATTTGGGAGACCACCAAAGAAAACAAAGCAGTCGGAGTCAAGGAAGGAGTTCGCCCAATCAGTGCCAACCTCAGGAGTGTCAACCAACCTGTGTCCTCATTGCAAAAAGTTACATGAGGGCAAGCCTTGTTTTAAGAAGATAGGAGTTTGTTACAACTATGGTTAGGCGGTGCACAAGATAAGGAATTGCCCTCATTGGAAGAGAACCCCAGTGTCGAAATCAACTATCCCGACCAAGATGTTCGCAATCTCTGCAGAGGAGGTCAAAATATCAACAGATATGATGGAAGGTAAGATTTTTGAATCTTGACATGTCAGAGTATGTGTTATTTTGGAAATTTTGAATCTATATTTCAATTGTATTTCCTGAGTCTATCCATTTATTCGAGGATCATGGATTTTATACTAGTTGTATCGAGGTCTGCAATATTCTTTTTGGGTCTGTAAATATAATTGGTTGGGACGAATTGACTACTTTGGGGTATTAGAATTTGATATGATATTGAGGATATTTCTTAGAGGAGAAGATTTGACTGACTTATCTCTGATCAGCAAATCAAGGGTGTGCCAGAGATGGTATCGATATTCTTCAAGATTCTGAATAGAATCAAGAAAACATTGATCAGGTGCCGCTTTGGAATGCTTTAGAACATCTTAGGTGTGTAAGATGAACCGTTGAGGTTACTGTGGATTCTTGGAAAAATAGGGTGTTTGGAAGGTTAACAGTTTGATAAACAAGCACTGTGAGTGAATAGGTGAATCGTTTGATCCTTTTGCCAAGGTGTGGAGCTTTTGGAGGCCGATATGTAACTGGAATGTTGTTGATTAGAGATAAATAAGAGTTATGCTAGTAGCAGCATTTGGGAATTAAGACACGACCGTTACAAGTTTGGGTAATGCCATGTGGGTTTGAAGATTTATTAGCATATCTATGAATTTTAAGGGTTGAATCTTTTGGCCATATTCAAGCCAATATTGTGATGGCCTCAATGATAAATTCAAGGAATCATAGGGAGTGTAAACTTTGTTTGAGGACTATGTCATGGTTTTGGAAGGCTGTTAGCCATGTGTTTAATTAAGGTTAGAGTGTGAAGCTCGATAAGGGAAGGTGTTGTTTTGGGTATGGGAATTCTTCGGTAGTATGAATATGGATCTTGAGAATTGAAATGGTGTCTATGACGAACCACATTCAGGATTGATGATGATAGAGTCTTGGGATAAAGAGATATCATAGGATATGATCGTAGATACTCTATCGATAAATATTTTGCTTCAACAGGATTTTTGAGAGTATGTTTCAATTGTGGACGATTAGACCGCATGATTAAGGATTGTTTGTGTTTCAAGGGTTGGATAGTGAAGAAGTCTGGTGCCGGGATTGAGGTTTCGCAATGATAACACAAGTATGGAGGTGTTGTCTACCATGGTTGAAAGTTTTCCATTGAGGTCGTTGCTTCGAGGATTAATAGGCTTTGTTTAGGGATGTAGGTATTGTCTAACTAATCCTAAAAGTTCGTGTAGTCATGTCGTGCAGAGGATGTGAGCATGCAGTAGTGCAAGTGGGTAACCTGTTTAAGAATTCTGAAGATGAATTTTGGTGCTTTTAAGGAAGACGAATATTAGCACTAATAATATGATAATTGAAAATCTCTGAATTTGCAATGTCGTCGGTGTTTCTTAAGATATGTGGAAGGTAAACCGCGAGTAGGTTCCAATGCTTGGGTTAATGAGATGTCGTATTCTTGACTTGGGAGATGAAATGGTATTTGAAGTATTGCAGCTATGAAAGGGTGAGATGGGAAGTCCTTGTGGTCATGCTTCGGGGTTGTTGACATGACAAGGATTCTGGGTGTTTGAATAATTCTGGAATTGACTTTCGAGAACGGCCCATTTATCGCAAATTTAGGTAATGTGTGATGGTCAAATAGGTGGGCTCGTTGGCATGCCTACGAGATCATAAGGATGTTGAGCAGTTAGGCTTCAAGGCCGAGCTAAAAGTTTTGGGTGAATGTCTCAATTGAGTTTCCTAAGTTAATCGATTCTGAGGATTAAGGACCTTGCTTTAGTTATGTTGACACCGTTGGAATTTTACTTAGATCTATAGTTGTCACGTAACCTAGGAGTTCGATGTGGATCAATTGAATTCAAATTACAAGATAATTTCTAGCACGATAGTGAATGGTCAATTAGAGTTACGTAGCGAAGCAGATGGTCCATGTATTTTAAGGATTAGTTTAAAGTTGACAGTGATTGATCGTTTTGAGGCTTAGGGAGAACTCAGGTAGAAATTCATCAGTTCGCCCAAGGTTATGAAATTAGACGATAGAATAGCTAGTAGGTTGGGTGGCCTCTGAAATTTGTGGATCATCATGAAGTTCCCCTTGCATCGATGATTGAGGAATGCGCATATGATCGGTTTAAGCCTTGTGGAAGATTAAGGATGTTGCCTTGAGGTAAGATTTCCAACCTAAAATTAGACAGGGAGCATTATATATTGGGAGATAGGATAATCCACTGGGTTAAGACTTTTAGGATATATCACCCAAATGAGGAAGTGACTTGGGAACAATAGGAAGAATTGGGAAAGTTTACCCTCGATTGAGAAATTCTGTGGTTCGTTAAATTTTGAGGACGAAATTTTATAAGATGGGAAAAATTGTAAGGATCTAGGACTTAGTTTCTTGCAGCCTTAATGGAAAAATCAGCCTAGATAGCTAAACGGCCGATTAAGAATAGCTAAACGGCCAGTCAAGAATTGCTGACCAACCGGTCAAGAAATGTTGACCGGTCAAATATAGTTATTAATTGGATTGAATCTTTGACCAGAATAGATGGTTGCCTATATTAGAAAGTAGACCGGTTAAGATAGCTGATTAGATTAGATGACTGACTGGGCTAGATTAGTTGACTGGAATTATAGTTATTGATCAGAATTAAGGAGTTAACCAGAATAACCTTAAAATCACAGTCTGTAAACGATCAGAAAAAGACCGAGGCCGTTAGGTAGTGACCGAGGTTATTTGGGAATTAGAATGAGACTGAGGAGTCATAAAGACCGAGAACTTAGGAAATAAGAACGAAGAGATAGTGCGATGTTTAACCTTCTCCCACCGACTCCACTAACCTTTTAGAAGGAAAAATGGAGTAAGAAAAGAAGTACCAAGTAAGTGACCTACTCCCACCTGCTCTCACCAATCCCATCGTCTATAAATACTGGACTTGGGAGTTAGGAAAGGAGTTCAAAAATTTGGAAGAAGCACGAAGGAGAAGAAGGAGAATAAGAAGAAGAGAAGAGTCTTAGGCCAGATTTGAATAAGGGGATTTGTGAATCAGACAAGTGTAATCTATACTTATCTTTGGCTGTTGCTAATTTTTAATCAAATCCTTTGGATATTATTATTCTAATGCCCTCTTCTCTTATGTTTCTATGTAATGCATGTCATGATAATTGCTTTCTCATGCTTTCTGCTGGGATTTCATGTTCAGCATATTGTTATGCTTTATATGTGAAAATTTTGTCCAACGGTTCATGCTTGGAAACTATTAGAATCCCTTCTGTTTAAGTCATGGTGCATGAACAAGTTATCTTGCATGTTTAATCAATGTCAACCCATATCAGTTTGCTTACCTCATACGTTTGCATGTTTGCTCACCGTTTATAAAAGTAAGATTTGCTTTGTAAGAATTTAAGTCATTTGAAGCTCAAGATTTGAGAAAATTAGATTTTGATATTTGATGGTTGAGTAACTGCAGGCCTAAAATGTAACTATTTTTGACATATGATGGTCGAGTAGTTGTAGGCCTAAAATGTAACTGTTTCCAATATATGACGGCCGCATTGTTTTATGGACGAGTAGTTGTAAGCCTAAAATATATCCGTTTCTAATCCACGATGGCCAAGTAGCTGCAAGCCTAAAATGTAGCCTGTTTTAAAAAAGAAAAATTGGTTTTGGACTAAAGTTCGGTTTGGAAATTCGTTCTCATGAAATTATCTTTGGACCATGTTTTATGTTTATGTATGCACAATGCTCTTATTCTATTTCTTTTGATTTCGTTCCAAAGCTATATTTATACATATCTTTATTTATTTGTACCTTACTGAGTAATCTGCTGACTTCTTATTGTTTTCTTAGCTTCAGACAAGTAAGAATTCTTGCTAGATGTGAAAGAGTAGAGACGGATACACTAGCTAGGCAGGAAGACCGATCTAGATTTATGTAGCAGTTTTTGGTTGACTTGATGTATTTTTGGTCATTTTGGAGACTGTGTAATGATTTTGTTGAATAAATTAATGGATAATTATATATTTCCGCTGAATTTTATGGTTTGAGTAATTTTTGTTCCTAGTGGCATCTCATTCGATAATGACTCTTTCCTATAGCCGACCGACTTAGTTAAGGCTGACCGAGAATCTTGGCCAGCCAAGTTGTGGCCGACTTAAGGAGTCCGGCCGTTTGGATCTTGTGTATGTTGTATGTTTAAATTATGTATGATTACTCATGTTCATCTCATTACTCATTTGCTTCATGTTATGGACAGACAAGTGCTGTAACCCACTAAGAGCTCCGGTCCGTCACACTTAGTATAAACATTGATGGAGGTCATTAAAGGATTATGACTACGGTCTGTCACAGGTTCGCAAAGAAAAAGAAGTTTCTACATGATCTTAGAACCTAAAGAGAAGAGAAGATAAAAAGTGAAGAGTTATATGTATTTTGAAAATGCATTCGATCATGCTTCATGTTTATACATCTATATTATACTCATATTCCATTCCTTTAATTTATTTTGAGTATACTGCTTACTGTCTTTGATTATATTGTGCCTTACTGAGAATTTGGCTCACTCATTACTGATTTCTTTCCTTCAAATAAGTATAAGCTTATATTTGATGAGGCAGAGTGAGGATTAGAAGTTGGCTAGGTTGCAGACATTAGAAGATGATTTTGTAGACGTAGATTTTATGGTTTTGCACTATATGGAATACATTTGTATATTTTATGATGGACATGTATCGATGTATCTGATATATTGATGATGTATAGATAGTTTAGTTTCACTATATATTCATGATTATATATACTTCCGTAGGTTATATTGTTTGATATTTAGGTACCTAGTGGCATCTCTTATAAACCGACGTGGTATCGGGAGATATAACGTTGGTGTCATGCATGGATTGTGGCAATTTGGATCCTGTGTGTGATTATTATTGTGATATATTAATTGTACAGGAATATTGTATAAGTATATGTTTAGTTGGACGGCCATTTGCAATTGGAATCTTATCGCTTTCTGGTTAGAATATGTTAGTCTATCACAGTTGGTATCAGAAAGGATTGATTTGGATTTTATGCAGAAGCTCATGATAGGATAATATAGACTGAATAAGTAGATATAGGCTTAGAGTGATTAAATTAGATTGAATAGTTCTACTCATCCTAATTTGATTAACTTAGCCCAGGACTAAGTTAGGGCTGTTAGTTATATTTGATTGCGTAGCCTGTAATGTTCTAGTTAGTGTCCGACATGTGAACTAACCCGTATCGTTCTTATTTCAGAAAAGATATTAGTAGCTGATCATGCCGTCTAGATGAAGGACGACGTGTGGAAGTGGTTAACCACGTGACAGAGAGGCAGAGTATGTAAATCTATCGGGTAGAATGGCCGATATCATTGAGAATATGGGGCAGAGAAATCTTACTCCAGTGCCTACTCCAGCACTAGTACAAGCCCTTGCTAATCCTAGACCGTTTGCTTACGATCGATTTGTCAAGGAGAGAGTTTCAGAATTCATCGGTGAGCTAGACCAATTAAAGTTGATACGTGATTTTTGTGACGGATCATATTCTAACCGAAAATAGGTAAGGTTTCGCCTGTAAAATGGCCGTCAAACTATACATAAACCTGTACAAAATCTTTTACAATATACATATCACCATAGATATCACACACACAGGTTTCACATTACCATAATATTCGTGGCTCTAACGTTGTATCTTATGATACAACATCGGAATAAAGAGATGCCACTAGGTACCTAAATCAAGCCATAACAACCTGTGGAAGCAGATACATCCATCAATACATAATGAAAACTAAACTATCTGTACACCGTTATTATATTAGATACATAAAAAATGTATCCATCTGAAAAATATACAAAGGTATTCCATACAGTATAAAACCACAAAATCTACGTCTATAAAATCATCCTTCAATGTCTGCAGCTTAGTCAATTTCTAATCCTCATTCTACCTCATTAGGTATAAACTCGTACTCATCTAAAGAAAAAAATAGTAAGGAGTGAGCCGAATGCTTAATAAGGTATAATATATAACAAAGATAATGTATTATACTTTAAAATAAACCGATGGAACAGGATGGGATCATAATATTGATGCAAAAATGTAAAACATGATCAAAAATATTTTTAGAATACATTTAACTTTCGTATCTTGTTTCTGATTTTCTTTGGATATAGATATTGCATTTAAATTACAAATTCATTTTTCCTACACAATTATACAAAAGTAGATATGGATGATAATACTAGTACAGATGGTATAGATAACGAATTGGATGACAATACCGGTAATGACGGAATAGATAATGAATTCAGGTGGTAATACCGGTACTGATGAAATAGATAATAAATTCAGATGGTAATATCAGTATTGACGGAACAGATAACGAACTTAGATGACAATACTAGTATTAAGGGAACAGATAACGGATTTAGATGGCAATACTGGTACTGACAGAATAGATAATGGATTCAGATGGCAACACCGATACTGACGAAACAAATAACGGATTCAGATGGCAATATTAGTACTAACAGAACAGATAGCAGATTTAGATGACAATACCGATTCTGACGGAACAGATAATGAATTCAGATGACAATACCGGTACTGACAGAATAGATAACAGATTCGGATGACTGATAACGAATATCGGATAACAAATTATAGAGTTCAAATTTCTCATCTTATCTTAAGAAAATTTTCACACTTAATTCTTATCACTCAATCCTCACTCTCTAGAGAACGGTTCATAATTTTTAACCATTGTAGAGGTCCCTTCGTATACTTTTTATAATTTCATATTTCTTGGATACAAATACAGATATTCGAATTCTTGGAAACTTAAATCTTTACATGACTATAAATACATGTACAAATTAACATAAAACTTGGAAAAAATTAAAAAATCCTTACCATAATGAGCCAAACATAACTTTAGAGCTTCCAGATAATAAATCCCTTCACAACAATATCCAACAATATTTTTTGAACATATAAAATATCATATACAATTTATATGTAAAAAACATCAAATAATCAAGGTAAAAAAACGTTCACAAAGTTAGGGTTTCAATTATCTAAAGTCAAATCATGCATAAACTCCAAAATATATGGGTAAAAATATTAGGGCGCAGGTTAGGGTTTTTCACGTGTACAAAACCGCATAAAACTACCAAATCAGACACCAAATCGATAAATAATCATACTCAAGATATGGGTTTTATAAAATATAAGTTTATGCGGGCATTTGAATGAAAATACCCAAAGAGAACGGAATAAAAAATGCAACAAGATAAAAAAATATATAAGTGTACTTGTTTCGACCCGATTTACAACTTCTTCAACTAGCTCTAAGATGAAAACAAACCTGAGAGCCTTGATCTCCTCCTTTTCTCTCTCTTCTCCATGTTTTCTCTCTCTCCTCTCTCACATATCTGCCAAAAAATGATGGAGAGAGAAGCCGCGCGCGCTTAAATAGCTGAACTAGCACTCGAGCAAGCAACGGGCGCGCTTCCAGCGCCCCTCCCCTAGATTCGGTGCTCGAGCATGGACCGGGCACGCTTTGGGCCCCCCTTCCTGAGATCCGGTGCTCGACAGGGGCTTGAGAGCACGTCAGGTGCAAGGCAGGCCTGGGGCAGGCCTACAACGAGCTAGATTCGCGCATAGGCCGTTTGGGACCCATTTTGACCATTCTAATATAATATTTTATATTCTTGGACTCTAATTTTGATTGTATTAGCTTCATAAATGGTAATTATCATAATTTAAAACTTGAATCTTATTGACAGATTAACATTTCAAGGTTTGCAATGTTGGTTCTTAATTTTGCTAATTCCGGGTCTTTGGGCTTTTCAATCCAATTTCTTCCTTATCCTTTGATCTCTATTTATTTATATTAACTTAATTACTCCCAATTACCATATTTTAAAAACTGATACCTTATAACTCTCCCTCACTTATAGGAATTTTATCTTCAAAATTTAATGAATCTTAAAATTCAACTAACGGGGATAATCCTTCTAGATTTCTTTCTTGCGTTCCCAAGGCACATCCTTAATTAAATGATTTTCTTAGAGAACCTCAACCAACTGAAATATCCTAATTCTTAATACCAGTGTGAGGTTTCAGATTTTAAAAGCTTGATAATGATGAGGTGACTAGTATAGTAATAATCAATACTAGGCCTATGGAATGAATAAGGTTGGGCATCGGATGAAAAATCGAGAAGAATTCGAGTTCGTTCTGTTGAAGCGCTGCCAGCAGGCTGGCACCTGCGCTCGAGCGTGATTTTCAAAATCGAGCCCGCCTGCTGAGCTCGAGCGCATTTTACAGAACCTTCCAGAATGCTCCCACGCCCGCTGGCCGCTCGAGCTTCACTCGAGCAGGAAAACCAGTAGCTTCCCCCTGTCGTGCGCCTGTGTGCGCTCGAGCGCCAGCCAGCAGCAAGGTCGCGCTCGCTGCTCGCTCGCTGAGCGCTCAAGCGACCTGACGAGTATAAAACGCGGCCTGCCTCGCATTTTCCCTCATCTCCAGAGCATTCTAGAGAGGAAGAGAGAAAGTGAGAGAGATGAGAAGCCACGCGAAAGAGAAGAGGAGAAAATGGAGGCCTTCGGGTCCGATTTCGAGCTCGAGCTAATTGGAGAAAATGTAAAGCGCGTCAGGTAAGTGTTCTCATACTCACTATTCGCTCTCTTTTAATTTTTATTTGTTTTTTATCGGGTATTATCGTCTCAATACTCACCCAAAGCATGAAAAATACATTACCCATGTTTAGTGATCATTAAATATGTAGTTTATTGTCTGTATTGTCACCGATTCGTCTGGATGGGATCCACCAAACCCTAACCCCATGCCAAATTCGGGTTCCCTGTTTTTCCCTTCAAATTATGTTAATTTGACCTCAAAATATGAATCACCACGTCCCAAATATGTATACATATCGACCGGGCGTCTGATTTCACAAGAATCGACCAGTTCACGGCGTCCGAGACCTCTAAAGGCCTCCTGACACTGTTCACCCGAGGGCAAATAATAAATTTGCATGCTTTTCCCTTTGTATTATCTTAAATTGATCACAAGATATGAATCACCATGTCCCAAATATGCGTACACATCAACCGAGCATCCGATTTCACAAGAATTGACCCGTTCGCGGCGTCCGTAAGCATTAAACAATCCCTGTTACTGTTCATACGAAATAAATGGATAATTTGTATATTTTACCCTCATTCCATTGTTGTAAAAGTTATGACTAATGTGCATTTGAAATTGTAAAATTCAGAAACGGGCTCCGGAGAACCCCAATGTGATTGGCTCATCGATGGTAAGGAATCCCAATCCCTCTCATGAATTTTGATAATCATGCATATGAATTGAATTATGAAAAAGGCCAAGTTCCAAAGAAAGGTAAGAACTGAACAAGTAATCGGAGGGAAGTCCATAATGTGATATGTGAATGATGGAACCTCCCAAATAGCGGGAGTTATGGAAAATGGAATATGGTGGACTTTCCCTCAGATGGAAATGGAATCAAGAAACTAGGACCATGGACTTATGTTTAGGTAGTATTCTCTGGTTTGACACATCCATCTCGGTGGAAACCCGAAGAATACTTTGGCTGCGTATTCTGGTCGCTTGTGTGAGCGGGTGATGTCCGTGTCACGCCTTAGGATACTACTGTGAAAGAACGTGGAACTGTCCTGGTACCCCGGGGAAATGGGGCGATTATCGCGCCCGTCTACAGGGATGTTATGTAGATGACCCCCCGGGTAGGTCTAAGAATAAGCCCTCATGGCCTTAGATCATGTGGAGTATCATGATTCTTTCCTCATTCTCTCGTATCGTTGCTAGTACGACCTACTGGCCCTGATCCGCAAAGATTAAAGTAAATTGATAAATGCACTAAAACATATTCAAATGGCAATTAAATATTCCAAGATATGATAAATGGCAAATTGATACTTCTAAATGTCCCTTTCCTCTCAAGTCTCATTGTATTTCGAATGCTTGTTGTCCCTTTTCATTGTCATGTTCATGTTTCTTCATAGTTGATAGTGACGTATGATTATACTTGTTGAGTTATAATCTCACTCTTGCTGTCTGTTGTTTTTCCTTCCAGATGAGAACACTTAGCTGACGCCTGATAGTTAGAGCAATGAGAGAGACCTGCTTGGAGAGATTAGCTGGACGTCAAATGCTTTGAAGATTCGGTCCTCTTATTGTAATGAAATATAGCAGCCACTCATAGATGGATGTGGTCCGTTCTTATTATTTTATGGTTTTGTTATGCTTCCGCGGATTATGATGATATAGTATGCTTCCGCGTTTGTATTGATGTTTTGAGCTTTGTTTCATTTTAGATGGCATCTCTCTAGATCTAATACGGTAGATAGGAGTACTGTATTGGAGCCATGGATGATATGACAGATGTTGTAATCCTGTGTGTTGTGTTGTAGGCTTTGTGTTAATCATTCTGGTTAGATGTGTGCTCGTATAGGTTATATTTGAGCAGGTTATATTTTTGATTTTCGTCAAGTTGTGGAGGAAACTCTGTCGAAATTTCTGTAGAATCCATGGGTTAATTATGGGCTTGAGGTTATGTTATTATTGACGGAGAGTTATTTCAAGAAAAATAACCCGGTCCGTCACAACTTGATACTTTCTAGCTAAAACTAAATTGAAACCTTATCATAAGACAAATTCCTGGTCTCCACAACGGCTTAACCCGATCACATACTTCCTCAATCATCAATAAATAGGAGACATCACGCTAATCCACCAAATTTGAAGACAAACCAAATTTATTGACTATTTCTTCGACTTAATTCAAAATCTGAAATGGACTAATAAACTCCTACTTTAATTTATCCTAAGTCTCCAAATGATCATTCACATTGAACTTCAAACTGAACCTTAAAATATATGGGCCCACATGCTCAGCTGCGCAACTTTGATTAACCGTTTATTAGCATACTAAAAATCCTCTTATAACTCATATTCATTGATTCATATCGGATACTTAAGTTATATAGTAACTATAAACATAAGAAAAATTTCAAAGGTATTAACACCACTAAGGCAAAGCCCAAAATCCTCAGGTTACAATTAACTTAGGAAATATAATCGAAGCAATCACTCAAAAATTTCGACACAGTCTCAGATCACCTCCAAAGTCTCAAAATTCAAATACTTAGCGAACTTGCTATCTAGTTGGCATACTAATGAGCCACTTATTCGATCCAAACGTATCATCCAAATTTGTCATAAATGAGCCGTCCTTATTTGCCAAATCCATAATTGTCCAAATAGCACCCATACATGCTGCAAGATAACATATCATAAATCTTTCCCAAAAGCATCACATTCTACTATAATTCACTTGATCCATCAAAGATCAACCCAAATGACAAGGGCGACAATTTACTCTTCATTCCTCGAAAACTATCCCCACATAACTCATTCCAACGAATACTGATTGCTTCCAAGTAAAACACCCCACGGATGTCGCAATCCTTAAGGGACACTTAACAAATAACTTATCAAATTCAACTAGACTCAAGAAAATCATACACCTTTGTGACATTAATCAATCTTTTCCAATAAGCCACCGCTTTAATGGTCTACAGACTCATAATCATACTACCGAAGAAGCCATATGCCCAACATAATACTTCCCTTAACTAAATTCACATTCTTTTCTCAATTAATCATACAGCTATCTGCATTTTACAATCCATGATATAGACCTCAAACAGAGTTTTTACCTCCTCATAATTCCCTGAATTCATCGATAAGACCCTCACAAAATTGACCTAAATATGATCAAAAGATTCACTCTATAAAATTTACAAAAATGCCAACGAACCTATAAACCCAAATGGTATTACTGAAACTTGTAACAGCTGTATCTTTATCTTTAATGTTGCCACGAGTACAACTCTCAATTATTCATCTCTTGAATAACCTAAATTTTTAGTCATCCACATATAACTTCATCAGTTCATCTTACTCACTCTCTAAAGCATTCCTATTTTAAGTACTTAGTCCATTATGGCTTCCACAGTGCCATAGACTCTATAATATCCTGCTATCCTTCCAAGCAAATTTATATACTTCTCAATCCTACAGATGGCCACCACCACGTGCAGTTCTCCTTCTAGGTGCCATTGCTAATATAATCTTTGAAATAAGAATAATTTAGTTCAAATCACAATTCAACTCGAATATTAACAATGACTTGATACACTATACAGTTAAACATAACTAATTGATCCTAACTTACTCCTAATCTAAGTGAATTAACTTGACTTGATTTAGACACTAACTAAGATAACTAGGACTATTTGATCTGATTTAATTATCCTATTCCTCTATCTACTTATTCAATCTATCTTACTCTAATCTAAACTTTCGCATAAGATTAAAATCAAACCTAAGGTATCTCTTTCTCTGATACCAATTATGACAGATTATATACTAACCAGAAATTGGCAAGGTTCCACCTATAAAATGCCATCAAACTACATATAAACATGTACAAAACCTTGTACAATATATGTATCACCACAAATATCACACACACACGATCCAAATTGCCACAATATATTCATGGCTCCAACATTGCATCTCTGGACACAACATCGGAACAAAGAGATACCACTAGGTACCAGAATTAATTTATAACAACCTGCAAAAGTATATACATCCATCAATAAACAACAAAAATTAAACTATCTGTACACCCTCATTATATCAGACACATAAAAAATGTATCTATCTCAAAAATATACAAAGGTAATCTATACAATACAAAATCACAAAATCTACGTCTACAAAATCATCCTCCAATGTCTACAGCCTAACCAACTTCTAATCCTCACTCTGCCTTATCAGGTATAAACTCGTACTTATTAGAAGGAAAGAAAATAATATGGAGTGAACCGAATGTTCAGTAATGCACAATATATAACAAAGACATTGCGTTATACTTTAAAATAAATCGATGGAATAGGATAGGATCATAATGCTAATGCAATAGCGTAAAATATGATCAAAAATATTTTCAGAATATATTTAAATTTCATATATTACTTTTGATTTCATTTGGATACAGATATTGCATTCAAATTACTGATTTATTTTTGCCTATAAAATCATACAGAAGCAGATACGGATGGTAATATCGGTACTGACAGTACAGAGAATGGATTTAGATGGTAATAGTACTGATGAAATAGATAACGAATTCAGATGGTAATATTGGTACTGACAGAATAGATAACAAATTCAGATAGCTATACTGGTACTGATGAAATAGATAACGAATTCAGATGGTAATATCGGTACTGACGGAACAAATAATGGATTCAGATAGCAATACCGATACTGACGAAACAGATAATGAATTCAGATAACTAATAATGAATATTAGATAACAAATTATAGAGTTCTAATTTCTTATCTTATCTTAAGAAACTTTTTAGACTTAGTTCTTATTACTTAGTTTTCACTCTTTGGAGAATGCTTCATAATTCTTAACCATTATGGAGGTCCCTTTTTATACTTTTTATATTTCTTAAATACAGATACAAATATTTAAATTCTTAAAAACTTAAGTCTTTCCATGACTTCAAATACATGTACCAATTAACATAAAGTTTGGAAAAAATTAGAAAATCCTTACCAATGAGCAAAATATAATTTTAGAGCTTCCGGACAATAAATCTCTCTACAAAAGCATCCAGCAATATTTTTAGGACACATAAAATATCATATACAATTTATATGTAAATAAACATTAAATAATCAAGGTAAAAAAATGTTCATAAAGTTAGGGTTTCAATTATCTAAAACCAAATCATACGTAAAACCCAAAATACATGGGTAAAAATATAGGGGTACGGGTTAGGATTTTTCACGTGCACAAAACTGAATAAACCTACCAAATCGGACACCCAATTAATAAATAATCATACTCAAGACATGGGTTTTACAAAATATAAGTTTAGGCGGGTATTTGAATAAAAATATCTAAAGAGAACGGAACAAAAAGTGCAACAAGAGAAAAAAGTATATGAGTGCACTTGCCTTAATCCAATCTACAACTTCTTCAACTAGCTCCAAGATGAAAATAAACCCGGGAGCCTCAATCCCCTCCTCTATCTTCTCCACGCTCTCTTTCTCCTCTCTCATAGAACTACCGAAAAATGAAGAAGAGAGAAATCGCACGTGCTTAAATAGCCAAACTGGCACTCGAGAGCGTGTTGAGTGCCCCTCCCTGGATCCAGCAGTCGAGAGGGGGCTCGAGCGTGCGTTGGGAGCGAGTTAGGGTTGGGGTAGGCCTACAGCGAGCTAGCTTCGCGCATGCGCCGTCTAGGACTCGTTTCGACTCTTCTAACCCAATATTTTACATTCTTGGATCCTAATTTTGATTATATTAACTTAATAAATTATGAT
>JAODPA010153901.1:0-14746 GCA_025585075.1 Nepenthes mirabilis
AAAAAAATCTTGATCTTGTTAAAATTTGTATATTTCTAATAGAAAATAAATGATATTTCAAAAAAATTATAGAAGATAAATCCAAAATAGAAAAATATTACAGGTATCATTGAGACATTCTCAAAGGCATCATCGCCATGTCAACCGACTACTACCTGGAGGAGAAGTGCTTGAGCAACCCAGTCACCCCTCATATTCGGAAATTATGTTTAATTTAGATATTGCACCTGAATTCTGTTATACTTTTCTTACATGTGCTTTCTTTTATTTTCTGTTATATTTTCACCCTTCCTTTCTATTATGCTTGTTTTCCGTTGCATGTGCACAGTGCTATTGGGCCATGGGTGGCTACCCAACAATGTATATGTAGCCATTTCTAGGTATTGAGAATGGGAGAGATATTTGTCCTCCTTCTTGCGTCTTCCTTTCCCTCCCTGCTTATCTCTCTATCTTTTTCTTCTGCATCTCTCTCTCTCTCTATTTTTCCTCTTTCTCTCTGCTGAACTCTCCCTCCCATGTTGTCTTCTCTATTTTTCGTTTTCTTCCTTTGTTTGCCGGTACCGTCTCTAACTGTGCACGTAACATTGGTACTCTCATTGAGACGAGGCAAAGAAGATGACGATCGAAGAACAAGCATTGACGGCGCTCGAAGCTTCCGTTACAAGGCTTTCGAAGGAGGTGAAGGATGTCGCCGCAAGCATCCAGCGAAACGTTGCAACCATCACCACCATTTTATCCACCACTGCACAATTTCAGCAAACCTTCACCAAATTCCAACAATCCATCACTAAAATTCAACAATCCCTCACTCGACTCATACGACAACATCTGTTGTCCTCACAACCAACACTTACATCGTTCGCAACTTCGTCCACGATTATTTCTCAACTAGGTACCCAATTTACTCTAAATCTTCATTTATCCTAACATAAAATTTCTTCTTCGCTGCGACTGTACGACCTCATGCAGCCCACATCACCGCATCTACTTCCACCACAGTACAATTCCAAAAATCCCTCAAACCCAAAACCAAATCAATCGACAGACCTTTCCATCCGCAATTCTCCCTATTCTTCCAACTCCCTCACAGATTATGTCTTTAACCCCTGCTATTTTACTCCAACCTACTCAAACTCCACCAATTATGCTTCTCATCCAATCCGATGCCCAAATCACCTCCCATCTTCATTTACCCAAACTCGAAATTTCGTTGTTCTCTGCCAAACATCATATTCTCGCCGGTGTGGAGTCAGTAACATCACGTAATGAAGGATTTGTGAATTCGTGAGACTTGTCCAGCCATTTCTTATTTCTAGAGGATGGCTTGGGAAAAACTCTTGCTCTTACTTCTGACCAAACGTCGCAAGAACTGAACAACTCTCGGCCTAAGGTGTTGCAATTCTCAACATTACAAGAAGTGCTTAAGGATCCTGGGGATTTTCTTTCGCATGATTTTTCTAAGCTTGATTGCCCAGCTCTCCTACATTTGGTATTTCAAGCTTTGAATAAGATTTTGCTGGAATTGGGTCGCTATTTTGTTGCTAGATCAGAGGAAAATGGTTATAAATTGATTTATTTGTCGTCTATCTAAATAATATTTTAGGTGACAGGAGGCTGGGAGAGTTTGGCCACATTTCACTTCGGCACCTTACCTTTGGTGCGGGGGCTATTTTGAATCCCTCGATTGCAATGTCTGATGGTATTGTTGGACTGGAAGTTGTTAAGGCCTGTGTTGGGAAGTTTTATCCACTCTTTCAGTCCTTCTACTTCAATTCCGTAGAGTCTATTCCCACTGTACCCCACCCCGGGAAACCCATGGCTTCAAGCCCTTAAATTCAAGAATTGCTGCTGCAGTTGCCATGCCGATCAATTCCCGGCTTTATGTTGAAACTCGTCCAAGTTGTGCCAGCCTTGAGACAAAAAATGTAATTGATGATACCTCTTGGGAGAATTTAGAAGTTGTGGTCAATGCTTTGGATAATGTTAATGTCAAATTCTACAATATTGATCACTGCTTGACATGGGCTTCAATTCAAAAGTGCATTGCAGCATTAACTCAAATGACTGCTAACTCTAGTTGGTAGAAAACCATGGATCGCCATAGTCCGGAACAGGGCTTGATGTCTGCCAGCTTTAAGGTACGACTTATTCCTCTAAATGGTGATGATTCTACCACTAAAAAAATATTGGATCCCAACTCTGGTGAGGCTGCAATTGGCCGTGTAGCTCTTGTAGATTCTGGATTGTGGTCGATCATATTATTGCGTGCATATGGAAGATGCTTTGGAGATCTTTCAATACAAGAAAGAGTTGATGTTCAAACTGGAATTCAAAGGATTCTGAAGCTTTGCCTTGCTGGTGGCTTTGATATGTTCCCAACTTTATTGATCACTGATGGTTCTTGCATGATTGATCACCGAATGGGAATTCACGGCCACCCCCTTGAAATTCAGCTTGTCAGGGATGCAAGTAGACAGCAAAGGGCTCATTCTGGTTCTGCAGATGATTTCAAACCATCCACACCATCCAAATCTAATGGTAAACTGTAAGAATGGTTTCGTGAGAGCCTTGCAGGTCCTAGCTAAGTTCTGGTGTGTGTATTGAAGTTTTCCAATTTGAGGTCTCGCCAACCCTTGGATCAATAGTTCCTGCAATCATTGCAACTAACAAACCTGCACCAAAAGGTCAAAGGTCCCCATATGATTTGAAAATTGCTCCATATGATACCATACAATTGAAACAATCCCCATCATGGCTTGATGAGGATTGCTCTGAAATTGGACCTCCATTTTTTAACGCTCTTCGTGGGACGGCAGTAGAGGCTGATGCAGCACATGGAATTGTAACTAGGCATTATCGGTTGCATCAAACTGTGGAAGATTGTTGGCAATGCCTTGCCGCTGGACATCCAGCTACTTAGATTACTCTCCTTCAGCGGGCTAACGCAAACCAATATCCATTCAAGGCTTCGCAACCACTACAGTAGTAAGAGAGGGTCATCTTGAGAACATAGAGATCTTGCTCAGAGCTGAAACTTCTCAACCAGCCTGTGAGAAGGCCTGGTTAGAGGCAAGCTATAATGGTTGTGCAAGATTTGTGGAGCTACTCCTAGGTTTTAATTTAATTCGGCCCCATGTGTCGGTGCATGCTCTTGTCATAGTATGCGGCAGAGGATTCAAAGATGTGGTTGATGTGTTATTGAGGTATGGCTTGGATGCAAACTCTGTTGAACATGTGCTACTTCAATTATCTAAGCCTTCTCATACAAATGTGGACTACACTATACTTGTGGTAGTCATTGTTGATGTCGTGCTGCTCAAGTTTGCCCCGGAGATGAATAGCAACTCTGCCGGGGTGCAGCACAATATAGAAACTTGGAAGCAGTGAGGTTGTTAATGAGTAAGGATGATGACATCTACATCCCTAACGGGAACGACAACACACCTCTCACACTGGCAGTAAGAGGTGGCCATGGGTGGGTGTATGAACTGTTAATTTTGAGTAGAGCTTGATGCGATGCTGAGAACTCAAAGGGAAAAATTGCTTTTCTGATTGCAAGGAGAGCTAGTGGGGGAGAAATTACGTTGAATGCATGATTTTGGACGAGTTTTTGCTAAAACTAGTGTTCGGCAGTTTAATAGTGGCAACACTTCATATTATTCCATAACAACCATTCTAATACCTAATTCCGTATTGTGAGTGTGAGAAGATATATCATTATAATGATTTTTGGGCATGAGCTTAGTTCAAAACCGAGTTGCTTGGCTAAATCTCTTTCTTCAAAAGGATTGGGAAAGTCTTAGGACATGTATGCAATTGTGAGAAAGTATTGAGGTCATTAGAGAATTAATGTATCTGATATTACTCTCTTTGACTTGTTATTCTCTGATATTTATAACATTAGTAAAGGCAGAGCTTTTTTATTTCTCATGCTATGGGAACTGTTTAGCCCATTTCAACTGCTTCTCCAAGGGCCAACTTAGTCTAACCTGAGTTTGGGTCCAGATTGAATTTTGAATCAACACTCTCATATGTTTATAAGAGGCTCCATAAGAAGCTTATTAAATCAAACGACAATTTTTTCACTTTGTTGCACTTCATTCTTTTGAATGGGTTCTAATAAATTATTAGGTGCATAATACTGATCACGTAATTGAAGTTATTAGAACATATTCAAGTTACAGTTGAACTGGCCATTTTTACCCACCTTATAAATGACAACAAATCATTTATATAATATTATCTATTAGGATATGGGAAAGTGCTAAAGAGGACAAGATTTGTTGTTTGGTACAGATGATTTCTTGTGATGGGTTTGTTGAATTTTAAAAATTCACCACTTTTCGTATTAACTTCCATGGAATTGCTTGAATTTGGATGAATTCTATGCTTCCCAAATGTCTTAAGGGTCTACTTGGATTGTAAAATTAAGATTGGAATTAGAATTGATGTATTCTTATAAAGTGGCATAGTTTAGGAAACTTTTCAATTAAATGGGGAGAGCTATAAGAAATTTGAGACAAAAAACACAAGAATGAGTAACAATGTAAGCAATAGCAATCTAATTGTAGCCTTTGGCTATTGGTGAACCTTTTTGCAAATCAATACTAACTGTAAGTCTAATTGTTTTTCGTTGGAATTAAAATTCATAAACCATAAGAGAGAAGCAATGCTAGGAAATGAGTGAGATGATCCAATTGGTTGTTATCCCATCATATGGCTATAAATATCGTGTCTTGAATTTGATCGGGAATAATTTCCTTATAACTTTCGAGGTGAAGGGCACTTTGTCCAAAGTGCTTCCTAAGTCGGCTTGGGGCATTGTCCTTGCCCACAGCCTCATTCATTGGAATCCTCCGAGGTGTTCTTTCTTCTAGAATCATTGGAATTCCTTAAGCCTTTGGATTCAACTTTGACACTTGAGCACTTAGCCATGGGCCGTGGTGCATTGTTGAGTCTAGCTTCGTCCAAAGCTAGAAAGTCTCACAACATACATTGGAACTTACCTCGGTTCGTCTAGTCCTTTCTTCTATAATTAGGATGACAGGGCACATATATTCCAAGCCACTCTTTAATGGATCTTTGGTAAGTATGAGTCAAGGTTCCAAATGATTCTGCCTCAGAATACTCTAGGTGCTCCTTGGTGTGGGAGGTTGGCAGGCCCCCCCATATTAGTTATCAACCTTCTGACAATGATCAAGCAATAATGGCCATTTCACCCAAATGGGTGGCCATTTATGTGACAGCTTCTTGCACATTAGAGAATTAGTCTGTTATGCCTTTCAGATTAGTTCAGCTTATACGAGTGCTTAGACATATTTATGATTGTCTTGTTTGCATATGATTTGAAGACGATCTTTGTTGCCTATGTGTCATTTGGGAGCTTAATATGTTATTGGGACGGCTTTTTGTCAATGCTTCTTATGGACAACAATAATGACACGGATTTGGAATTAAATTTAATCTGAACATTTATAACGGTAACAATATTAGCCCATATGCTTGTGAATCTATTTCCTGCTCATCATGAAAGAAAATAGGATTTGAAAATATTTCTAGTAGGATTTTTCTAGGAGACCCCTCCAATACCAAAATATAATACATCCGAATTTAGGGTGGAGATACAAGATCATATGACGAACGATTTCTAGAGGGGAATTCTGCCAATCTTCTCGGTTGTATATATTAATTGGGCACGTGTTAGGCTGCCGCCTTACGAGCATGAATTGACCTCGGGTGTGATATTAACATAGGGAATGAAAAGGACGATTAGGAGAGATGCAATGTCCCCCGGGGAATACAATCTGGCTGACATGATGTAGGTGAGCTGTGTGGCCCTGTGGTTTAGCAGGGAGCTGGGCCTCTCTTTGGATGCCAAGAATTGCTTTCGTACCAACAATTCTTATTCCTTGAAATCAAGGACGTTTCAACTTTGAAGGTGGTGAACTGGCCGGGCTCTTTGAGAGGTTTTCTTAGTAGATATTTGGTGGAGTTATGGATCTTTTTATATAGGAGAGACATGACAGTCTTTTTTGATGAAAAAAATTCCTTCATTGGGAGCATAAGGCAGCATCTTAGTTTCTGACCTGGGCAATGGCTGTGGTGCATGCACAATCGGCGGCGGCACCTACAAACAAAGTAAGAAGACGGAAAACAGAGAACAAGACGGGAGGGGAGATCAAGCAGAGGGGAAAGAGGGAAAAGTGGGAAGGTTCCCGAGAGAGTGTGACAGGAAGAGGGGCAGAGTGATAGAGAGAGAGAGAATTAAGGAAGGAGAAGAATCAAGAAAAGCAAGCAAATATCTCTCTTCCTTCACATGCAGCAACAGTTATGGGCTACATATATAGTAAAGACAGACGCCCGTGGCCCAATGTAACAAAAGCACATGTAATCGAAACAGAAAGTAGTTGGAATGGAAAACAGTAAGAGGAATGGGAAACAAAAAACTAGAAAATAAAAAATAAGAAAAATAGAAAATAATAAGGCTCGTAACATTACCTTCTTCATTAAGAAAACTTTATTCTCAAGGTTGAATGAGACAACCATAGAAAGAAGCGGATCTAGGCCGTTGATTTGGCTTCCATCCATCGTCTCCTTCGAAAATTTGTTCAGACAAGACTTGAGCAGAATCGATCAATTTTCTCAGTATGGAACTTAATGATTTGCAAATATTGAGGGGTTTTCAACAAACTAGCAAAGCCTAAGCTTTTCTATAGTATGAGACTAATGACCAGGAGCAGCAAACTTGCTTCATCAGTGACATTTACGTATTCATTTGTTTCATTTCCTTCACTTGAAGCTGCTTAATTTCTCCCATGATCAGCAGGACTCGGGTTTATATAATCGAGTAAGTCCGAAACACTTAGATGGCCATTGCTCGCTATTGACACATCAGGCTTCCGAGATCCATCTTTGGCAGCTTCTTGCTGTTCAAAAGCCTTGGATTCAAAGCACTCAAGCCAAGCAGCAGCATCCTAAGAACGCAGATCATCAAGGCCCAACTTCGCCTGAAGAATTTTCAAAGTTGTCTATTCATACTGAACGCTTAAGGGATATGCGTCCATTAATGATATAACAATTGCAATGGCATGGTAACTTGCTACTGTTTGAATATGGGCTGAACCGAGGAATCCCCGATTACATTTCAAAGAAAATTGAGAAGAATGATAAGTTGCCTTCCCAACCCAGTCATCAGGGAATGTATAGAAAACCTCAAGTGTGCGACGAATTAACTCAAATATAAAGCGGATAGACCCAACAAAGGATAGAACCAGAGAACCCAGAGCAACAGAGCCCAGGCCATATCTCACAAGTCACTTCATTGGGGCAAAAATTAGAAGAATGGGAATCTCTGGCGATGTTTCACCAGAAGCCCAATAAGAAGAGGCAACCGAGCTTGCTATAATAGTAGGACATGTGATGAAGAAATGTGTCGCCCAGTAACACCCAAAGAGGTGGAAGAGGATGGCGACCCCGATATGAGGAATATAACAAATGCTGTAACCACAATAGTTTTCATAACTCACTTAGTAACTGAATAAATGGCGAACAGTAGAGAACCAAAATATGTCAAAAATTCCAAGAATGGTGTATGGTATGATTCGAAAAAGCATAAGAGCTTGAATTTCTCCTATGACCTTTGCAGCAACCTTAAGAACTAATGTTTCCTTGAGGATGCACCTCACTATTGCAATAGATGTGAGGATGGATATAACTACAGTCATTAAGATAACAGTAGCACGAAGGTGATTTAATTTCCTTCCAGATACATGAATATATGGATCATGCTCACCAATGATAGGAGATACAGTATCATTCCCAATCCATCCCGCCTTCGAGTAGAAAAACATTGCCACTAATATTACCAGAATATTAAAAAGTATGATAGTTATTCAGGACATCCCAGTGACAAAATGTTGAATTATAAGCAAACAAATCACTGACAAAAATAGTGGCAAGATTCCGCCACAAACAATGAGTATTGTCCATGACCTCCCAATGTCAACCATGTATCTCTTTAAGGCAGTAGAGTGAGAGTTGATGGATCCATGAATTAATTTATCTATTACATGATCCTCATTGATGTTAACCCTACCCATCTGCTACCAGTGTTTCAATGACATGTATGATGCACGAGCTATGAATTGGCAACTTCCAAAAATATTTACATGGGGGTGTATTACAGGATAATAAGGACCTTGAAGTTGAGTGATGTGTTTATCATATTTGGGGTAAAGAACTCAAAATAATCATAGTTCCTATCAATCCATTCATCAGTTGAGAGATGGACATCACCTTCTGGGTAATCATAAACCCAATTCAGTAAATCTTCAGATGGCATGGGGCAATTCAACAAGCAAATGTTCCGGGCATCAGCCAGTTTGTGGGTAGCTTCAACACCTAGACGCTCCTGGATTACAGTAACTAAGTCAGCCGAAACTGTATGATAGGACCCTTCAAGCAAGCAAGACTGGGCATCAATTGGCCCATTCCCATGTCCGGGTCAGTAAACAATTCTAAAATCAATCTCCAACAACTTGGAGAGGCCCAATTATTTGGTCAATTGAGTCTGCAAAAAATTATAAATTAAGCCACTAACTTGGCCATACCAATGGCTTCCAGCAATGACCCAAGGGTCAATAGCAATAGTTCTCACTGTATATCATCTCGAAACCCTGAGATGAAACAATTCAAGAGATAAGTGGTTGTCAAACCTGGTATTCGAAAAGAGTGTCTCGAACTCGTCCATGTATGCAACAACAGGGGTGCTCTGGTGAAGCTTATACAAGGTTACTTCATGATTCAAGTAAGAGGAAGTGGTTTGAGGTTTGGGCGGTGATAGAGGCATTACCAGTAGGATTTGCACTGGTTGGGGTGAAATACCAAAGGACAGGGCTGTGAATGATGAGGAAGGTGGGAGCAATTGGAGATTTACAGATAACACGATTTGTCGTTCGATTCAGTTTAGGGATTGAAGGATTTCAGGGAGGGATTTTTTGAGTTGTGCAGTGGTGGAAGTAGTGGTGGTGATTCGGTTTGCATGAGGTGGTACGGTCGTAGCGAATAAAGGAATTTCAGGTTAGGATGAATGAGGATTTAGAATGAGTTGGGTGTCTGGTTGGGTTAGAGTATGGACAGTACCTGAGGGAGAAGCTATGAATGGTGAAGGGTTTGCTGGCAAGTTAGGCTTTCACTCGATTCTGTTGAGTGATTGAAAAATTTTAGCAAGGGAGTGCTGGATTTGCTTGGCTGTGGAAATATTTACGACAATTCTTTCTACAATTCACCGGATGGTCGCCGTAACGACCTTCACCTCTTTTGAAAGCATTGCGATGGAAACTTTGAGTATCATCATGCCCTCCACCATTAGTCTCAATGAGATCACCAAATGATACGTGCACAGCCGGTAGCGACACCTGCAAACAAAGTAAGAAAATAAAAAATAGAGAAGAAGATGGGGACAGATCAGGCAGAGCGAAAAGATGGATAAGTGGGAAGGTTCCCAAAAGAGAGTGACAAGAAGAGGGCTAGAGTGACTGAGAGAGAGAGTCATGGAGAGAGAAGAATCGAGAAAAGCAGGCAAAAATCTCTCTTCCTTTACAGCAACAGTAATGGGCTACATATATAACAATAGGCAGAGGCCCATGGCCTGGTGTAGCAAAGGCACATGTAACCAAAACAGAAGGCAAAAAAGAAAACGAAAAACAGTTGAAATGGAAAACGGGAAGGAGAATGGAAAACAGAAAACTGAAAAACAAAAAAAAATAGAAATAGTAAGGCCCATAACAAACTGCCACTTCTAATCGGTTCATACAATGCTGCAATCTCCTTCAATTGGACCCTAGCTCTAGCATATGGCTCCTTCAACTTGACCTAGGCTCCTTATCGACATCCATCATCCTTTATGCCTTCTTTTTCTTTGAGGCCCCTACCCTTCTGGCTAGTCCAATAGTCTTTGGTCATTCTCTAAATACAAGGCTTATACAAATGCCTTCAGCAATGGGAAAACCGGTTTACTATTTCCCCTTCTACATCCTAGCACGTCTCTTAGAGAGCCTTCTTGGCATATTTCCTGACTTCTAGGCCTTTAAGAGTAACACAATCTTGTGTCCTGCTTATGGGTCTATCTAGACCTTTGTTGTTGTGTTCATATGGACCTTCAGGCATTGGATCTCGATATCCACAAACTTGTTTAGATTGACATGTCCCATACTAAATTTGACCTTACTGAATTCGTTCTGAATCCATCAATATGCAATGCTGGAGATCTGTCTTGCTTGGCAATGTAGAGGGAGAATGAGAGTCTCTATGTCTCCGCCACATCTTTGGTGGGGAAGGTGACAAGTTAGTGGCCATGAAAGGTGGGTATGATGGCACTAATTTTTCCCCATTGTCTAGAATGATAGCCACTCTTTCTTCATGGCGGTGGCCTTGGTGGTGGGGTTGGATAAATGGTTGGCGTTCGAAGGGGTGGCTCTGATTAGTGGATGAGTGACACTAATTTGAAAACATCACCATTGATTAAAACTTCATTTCTTTGACAAAAAAGAAAAATATCATCAACTTCCTTCACATAAAACCACGTCTTTAATTTGATTTGATAGGACTATTGACAACTATCTCCTGCAAGCCTACAATTGCTCACTGAGTTATAAAGATTGTCAATTGCTGAGCTAGAACTGTAGCCGTAGAAATAACCCACTGATTAACCCTAATTGCCCATTTGCTACTAATGGCTTCAAGTCGAACCATTCAGGTCATCTGCAGCACTTTCAGGTTCTTAAACCTTGAGAGACTCATGGTGGGTCGCCACTATCTGGGATTTTCTTCCTTCAGCAATCGAATTCTGATGCTAGCCCATGGGTCACTATACCCATCAACAACAAATGAAACAAGAAATAGAGCTATCAAATTAAACTCACTAATTGGTCTAGTTTATTTGATTCTATAGATTATTCTGATAAGGTCCCGAGTTCAAAATGAAAATTTTTACATAACCTTATTAAGATTATTGTTTATAAGAAAACGTGAATTATTAGATAAATCAATCAATAATATCAAATATTTTCAATCATTAAAAGTTTTGATATCTTATGTCAATAGGAATATCATATGATCAATGAAGTATTTTCAATTATTGATATTAGTGGTATTTCTAATCGACAACCAAAAATAGAGGTTGTCGTGTCACTGGTCATTGACTAACAAAGATAGTCGATGGTGTCACTAATGGCGGAATTTGTAAAGTTCAAGTCTTTAAATTGTGATAATCATAATTAATTAAATCAATATAATTAAAATTAAAGTCAAAAGATATAAACAATTGAGTCAAAAGAATAAAAAATTATACCGGTTGAATTTGAACTTGATGAGTGCTTGAATTTGGGCTGAGTCTAAGTAGACCTGATGCATGCTCAAGCCCAAAAATTAGTGGCGCCTGAACTACGCCCGAGCCGCGCTCAAGCTCGAAAGACCAGAGACCCCGCGCCAAACGCATGCTTGAGTGACGTTCAAGCACAATGCTTTATAAATATGACCCCTCAGTTAAATTATGTCATTTTCTCCGGCCAAAATCAGAGAAAAGAGAGCCAAGGAGAAGAGAGAGAAGGAGAAAGAGGAAGCCATTAAACTTAAAATTGAGGTGATTCAAGTAAGAAATTTGTTAAATCCAAGTCAAGACAAGTGCCCTCTAAACTCCTCCTTCCTTTGTTGCTATTATTTGATAATTCTCCTAACCATTTTTGTTCTAATGCTCATACAAGTTACAATTTTGAAGTATAAACAGTATTAGGAACGCATGTTAGAGTTTCCAAGAGTTGTAGCAAAATTTCACATAAATTCATATCTAAATTTATGTATCGGGTAAATATGCTCTAAGTTCTTGTGACGGACCACGTCCTAAATCTCGTGATTTATTTTAATCATAATTAATTATCTCTTTAATTATCAAATGGATCGATAATATGATCACTAGTCCAACCAGACGTAAAATCCTGCCAACACATGACCGACTGAAAATAAATACACGAGTCGATATTCACGTGACCCAAAACCTTCCCATGATGACAGTGCCACTGACATCAATCCAATAACATGACGACATTGGACCATGTTAAAGAAAAATACCTGCCAAAGTTAAACATAACACAAGACAAAAGTCTACGGAAGCTAAATTCTTCATAAGGTCAACTAAACGAAACTAGAAATTTTGACATTATCAACCAATATCATATCATCGATCTGTTGACCCAAAAATTAGATTTATTTACGGCCATATATCACAGTTCAAACACATAAAAAAACTATCTAAGATTAGCATGACATACAAACCGATACCAGACAACGCAATACAACACCTTAGACTTCTAACCGTTTTCCGAAAACCAAATTACATCATAAATCGAGGCCTAGAATTGAAATTGACTACATTACAACAATTAGATATATTAACATTATTCAAAAATATGAACAAACAGGAATCATTCATGGGAACATAAACTAAAGCTTCTAGACCTTCACTCCTACTCATCTGGCAAATATTCGTGTATTCCATTCGAAGGGTTAGTAAATAGTAAGAAAGTGAGTCAAATACTCAATAATGTATAATTTTATATAAAGAACATGCTTAATATAAATTTAAATACATAATGGAAGGAATAGAATCGTGATCGTATGTACAGGTATAAAATTTGCGTTGAGAACTTACATAATACATTTTTAAATTTCTTATCTTATTCTTAGTCACAAAATCAAACTTAAATCTTACTTTTCTTTAGGACTCAAAGCCAGTAAGCTTTACTAACTAAAGGAGCGGACTATCAAAGATTGGATTGTGTGTGTTCCTACACACACCCGTGGTACTCATCCAACCGTTGCAGGCGTAAATACACGGCCTTTGGTTCACTATAATAGAATAAGGTTCAGGGAGATTTTTATTATCTCATACAGTGGTGATCTCAAAATTAAGTTGATAATCAAAAATTCTTGATATTTCGTACAGTGAGTCAAAAAGGATGCTTATAATCTAATGACCATCATAAAGGATAATATCTAGGATATCATTGGCAAAGGGTATCAGATGTGGTATCGACATGCTATGGGTGCAGCCTTTGAGAGGACTGTAGGGGTAGTTGGATACCATAGATAACCTCGTTGCACTTACCCAGCTGTTGGGGGCGTAAATACGCAGCATTTGGTTCACTATGGTAGAATAAAATTCAAAGAGATTCATTATGATGTTTCATCATTGTTGATATCTCGTGAGTTTGGGATTCGGTTGAATCCACGAGTTTTATTCTGTAGAATCCATTGGTCAAATTTTACGATATCCGAATTTGGTAGAATCCATGTTGTTTATCGATATTGATGTTCAAGTCATTCACGCTGACATTCGGATCAGGGAATCCCCACTTATTCGTGATATTAGATTCCAGGGGATTACCATTGTTTATTGGCACTCTTATTGTTTTTGGATGTGCAAGTCTTGTGGGACCTATTTTGCCTAGAGTCGTATTTACGACGTGTTGTAATTTGCTCGGATATAGTAGATGGTTAGAGTGATGTTGAGACTTTGTAGTTGGTATCCGATATTGTTATTATTGTATACAATTTTTTATTATTATCACTTGTTCGGTTTTGGCTCACCCTTGTGTTTTATTGACTTCAGAGTAGACATGTTGACACCGTGATAGAAGAGATCGCGTGAGTAGACTCCAGACAGAGGTGATCTCAGAGATTGAGGCTCTCCGGACGAAGATTTAAGATTTTTGATTTAGTTGTTGTTCGACTTTCGTTAGATTTTCTTTATGAGAATTGGTATTTTGGGACATCAACATCATTTATTGAAATTATTATTATTACTATTACGGATATTTAATTTATGATATATTTATGAGGATCATTGATGGTATTTTAATGATGTTGAGTTATTTAATGATGTGTAATGTTTGAAATCAGGAATGATTAGAGATTTTCACTGTGACGGTCTGGGTCAGTTTGAGGATCCGAGCTCGGGTCATCACATGCACAACGCCAGTAGCAATCAACCAACAGAGCATGGAGCTCTGTTTTCTCACCATTTTAGCCGACCACGAAGAACAAAGCAGGAGGCTCTGTTATTTTCACCCATTTCGACTTCCCACAATTAACCATGAAAATCTCAAATTTTCATAATTCAACAGGAAACACCACAATTGTACAGCATAAATAACATCATTTCCCGAACCTCAGACTCACGTAATCCCCTCGAACAAATCCTCTACTGTTCAGAGCCAATGCTCTGCTCAACTGATTTCCATTTACAATAGAAATACAACTGGTTTCCAAATATCATCACACGATAATAAGAAGATTAGCATCAATGAGAAGAAAGAAACGATTTACTGACGAAAATTAGAAATTATACTTGCAATAAAGGAAGAAGTGAAAAAATGAGGATTCATTTGCAATTAGAGGAGAAATGATAGTAAAGGGATTTCACTTGCCTGAACTGTAATACGGCTAGGGTTTAGTGGCAGCGACAGTGGTGGCGATGGTGGCCAAAACCTACGACGGCGGCGTTGATTACAGAGGCGGTGGCGGCTTCGAAATTCACGGCGACACTCCCTCTGGCTTTTTCGGCTCGGGCGTAGCTTTCCTCCTCTCTTCCCTAACCCTAAACCCCCTTAAATAATGGAAATGCCGGTTAGGGTTTCCGCCGAAACCTTCCTCCTTCGTTGCGCCACTCCTCTCTCTCTCTCTCTTCTCC
>JAODPA010153912.1:0-14746 GCA_025585075.1 Nepenthes mirabilis
TTTTTATTTTTTTTTTAAAAAAATTAACACTTTTAAAAGACTGTTGATGTGTTCTTTTTGGAGAGGGTGTAATGTTTAGTTTATTCCATTTTGGCATTAGCCATTGAGGGTGGCCTGATTACGAGCCAATTAGGTTGTCTAAAAAGGGCCTCTGTTTACATAGGTTTTCGGAAGACCTCTAGGCCTTTCTGTTGGAGCCTAGAAGCTTGTTCTTTGTCCTTGAGGCTCAACCTCGACATGCCCATGCCTACCTTAGTTTCTTATTAGTGAGAAGCTAAGTAGTAACATTCTGCTAAGCGACATAGGTCTTGACTAGCTCTTATTTATTCTAGATAGTATCTTAAAATTCACATTACGAGTCCCCAATGTAGTATGGATTAAGTACAGTGTCAGTTGGCAGTATACACCGCCCTATTAGATTGCTCAAAAAAATATATATATCCTTCCATGCCTAGATAGAAATGGTATTTTTTTCCCTAGAAGTTTAGGTTGAGTCCTATGTTCAAATAGATCTAATTCAAACTTTCTTTAAACATCCAGGAAACCTGTTGAATGACAGTCAAGCGAAGGACGACCCTCGCACTGTGAATAATATGCAACGGGCCACAAGGCACCGAATCACATTTGGTTAAAGCCAAGCCAATGGCACATTCAACGCATCCAGAATGTTGACAACTTAGTGCATAGGGAATTTGCACCCCATTTTTGAAGGCTATCTCAAAGACAGGAATATAACCCTCTCTCAAAAATCTGGCATGAGAGTATCGTAGGAAGAAAGGAGCACAAACCTCTTCCGAAAGGACTAAATGTGGTGGAGCTGCATGAAGGTTGTGATGCCCTTGATGCCTAGAGTCTTAGCCACCAACTAACCTTCTTGAGCACCGCCACTGAATGCCCTAGATTTCTTTGAAGACTTCCCAATGGTGGGGGAAAGTAGAGAAAAAGGAAAAAAAAAAAAAAAAAAGTCAAAGAACTCAGAGAAGTATGAAACGTTCAAATGCCCCGCCTATTTATAAAGAGTAGGCCTGTGTAAACACTCAGCTAGAATTGAGCAGAAAGGAAGGAGAGAAAGATGCTCTAGCGCCTAGATTTTTGACATGCGTTGCTAGATAATGTTGTTGGGAAGCCAGAGCAACGTGTCATGATGTTGGAGGCATGATCGAGGAGTTGTACAGCCTCCTAAATACCTCAATGCCAACGGGGACTACTGTGCTACGACTGGGGTGCTTTAATGTTGTCACGTCAAAATTGAGCGTGGCTTTTTAAGGCTGGGGACTAATTTTGGGTCCTGTAATGCCTCAAGTGAAACAGATAGTTAGACAGGTTAAAGTTTTTATGCTAATAGGATTGATTCCCGGAACAGAATGACTTAGAAAGCAACGTCTTCTTCTTGTTAGCATCTAATCACAAAGATGATCGAAATGAACCCCTCGGATGTATTAACATGGGCTTATGACAATGCAGACTTTTGAGGTTGAGAAGTTCATAATAATTGGAGTGCATGTCAGTCTTAGCTGATGTTAAGAACCACCAGTGTCTGTTTGCTGGCAGAAGGTGTGCCTACCAAGCTAAAAGGCAAACCTTGAATGAGAATTAATTGGACGTAGCAGCAGTGCTAGGTATAGATCAACAAATTGATGCAGCAACCTCTTGACCCTAAATACTTGGCCAATTATAAGGCACCTACATGGTCCAGTGACTCTATTTTGCTCCCTTGTAAATATAACACTTCACCATATTAGAAACAGTCCAAAATATGAGAGCTAATGCACCCATACGACGAAGAATTACTTGCCATCTTACACTTTGAGAAACGTGCAATTATTCTTGGAACTATGTAACTCCGGAATTGCTTTGCATTCTTCCCTAGTTGAGGACTCAACCCAAGGCCTTTTCTTGTACTCAAAGACACTAGATTTGTTTATCATTTGACACTGAGTTCGTTTCGATAAATAGCCTAGACGAACCAGCTTCCTACTAGCATCCATCCCCCCACCCACAAGCACCCCTCAACAGCTCGATTCTTTCACAAATGCTTTCATTAGCAGTCGTCTAAGCTTAGGTAAATTTTGTGTTCACATTTTTTCAGCTTAATCTTGTACTCAAAAATCCGCAGGGGTTCCCCTTAGAACATAACCTAATCCCTTCAAGTGTTTGTTTGTTACATGTAGGATCTAAAACCTATCTATTAAGATTTAGACACTTTTCATATCATCTCTACTTTGAGTTGAACCTCAATTCAAACATGTGTGTGCACACAGATTGGTTGATTATGTCGTCAATTCTTACATCACATCAGACAAAAGATGAATTGCTTCTTGTGAAGGAAAAGAAGAGGGGCTCATTCGAGAATAGTTTCATGGGGCGACATTTTTTTTTTATTGTGATTGAATCACTAACATAAATATAACCATACTTTAAGTTAATCATGTTGCACAACAGTCATTAAATATGTAACATAACAATATCCCTAGATAAATCTAAATTTTACCAATTGACCACTAACTTTTTGTACCTGATTAATTTGCTAAAATATAAATATTATAGCTTTCCCAGTAAAGGATCATTAATTCTGATTTAGTCATATCACATAAGCTATAAAAGTAAAAACGGGCCCCGTATATAATTCACGACAAAAAATCTATTAACGCATCCTGCCACTAAGATCTTATATATTAATTCTGAATCAACATAACATCAACAAGATCTTCTGAAAAACCTATTGACCAAACTTTGCCACCCAGATCTCAAACTCGTTAATCTTAAATGTGGTAACTTGTGAGGATGAGTCAAAAGATCACTTAGCTGTAAGAAACAAGTCACGAATAATTCACCACTAACATATAAAAAGGATTGATAATGATACATACAAAATTGCAAAAACTTTAGAAATAAGGTCGAATAATATCCTTATAATATCATGAATGTTTCTGGTTTATTTTCAAGTCTTGTTGTATTTTTAGTGTGCTTGACTAATGTTAATTTTGGACCAAATTAATTAGTGAATACTAAAAAATAATATTTGACAACTAAAATGAGCTTGGTGGGCTGAGTAATTTGGAATTAATCATTGTAACAAATTAGTGTTAAGGGTGACCCACGGTTTGAGGTGTGTTGCTAAATATGGTGGCAAATTCAAGGTACTCTTGCCTTGATATATCTAATTTGGAGACCAAGGCTACTTAAAGCAGGGGACGGACGGTTGGAGGGGGAGTGAATTTGGTAGGGGGTGTTCACATTTTGTTATTTTAAGGAGTTATAGGATTCATGGCAGGGGTTGTATCCCATGAAAGAAATTGCTAGGTTAGTGTATGTACTTAATAGTGAAGCTGTATCTGATTTGTGAGTTCAGATTTAGGTTCTAATTATATAAATGGATGTGGTATGTGGTTTTGTGAGTTCAAATTTAGGTCAATTTTGTGAATAAATTGTGAATATGAACAACTTTAGAATTCGGCATCTACGTTGCCATCAACCACTACATCTCGGTTGAAAATTTTTAATTTGATTCTCTTTCGAAACTCGCACTGATGCGCTATCGGATAGACTTCCCCCGTCTCTTAGGATCAACTAACTGAGGTGTAAATGCCATTCACATGGAACTTTCCCCTCTTCAGCTTTCAAAGTCCTAATTTGAATATTTGTTGCCACCACCAAGATGTACACCCGCGGCCGCTCCGCATTGTCTTGTATCATAGGTGTTGTAGTGATTGCTGCACCCTCCTACTCATCGAGGCCTACACTTGCCCTAACGGCTGAGTGTAGGTCATCGTGTACTTAAGTGCTATTCATTTTCAAGGCTAGTTGATTGGATAGATAAGTTACACACTCATTAGCGAATTTTGACTTTCATGACCGCCGTCCTATTGTCTTAATCAACCAACATTCTTTGAGGCATCTAGGTTAAAGGACAATCTGTCATCATAACCTGGCTTCCAATTGATTTCCCATTGCCAGTCTTGCTTACCAAAAATAGCCCATTTAGAGCTCTCAATTCCACAGCCTAACAAAACGGCCACACTATCCTACCTATTTGAAGTTTAAAAATAGGTTGAGAACATTGTGCCCCTAATACCTCTAATCATTGATTTTATCCAATAGAACTTACATGTGAGCTTCAGCTATCCAAAGAGAAACTTCAAAGGGAACCAACTACTTGATAGTTCAATTAATTTTTCACCTCTATATCCAAGTGAAATGAACAATTTCCACGTCAATATTACTTAGAGCCTCCACCAAAATTTTCTTTGGTTTTGTCCCACTCAGGCATAGTTCACCAACTTTCAAATCCTGACAGGTATGTTCTCAATAGAACTCTTCTCAAAAGATCAAGGTTGCTCGGTAGTATACCCCCTAAGGGGATCCTACCAATCAGCTTTTTTGCACCATACAGGCTTACTCACCTGTTGACTCGCACAAATGCTGTATTCCTTGGTCCATGTTTCAAGACAAGCCAAATAGGGGGCCACAAGCCATTGCCCGAAGCATGCAGGTGCCAAAGCACACTTTGACGGTACATGCTTCCTTCTAAGTCACTCGGACAATGCTCCCGAGCTTATCTATGGCCCAAAATCACATCTAAAATTTTAATAACCAAATTTTGGCCCATGTAGATTGTGATGGTGATTTAATAACAACAAATATACTTCCTTTAATGGACCAAATTTGGAGTTTTTAAAATTATTTATTTAAGATTAGTTACTAATTACTGTTTAATTAAACACAACTTATTTACAAATAATAATTTTTTTTAAGAAAAAAAAGTATTAACTCCTAATGCTCAGACTAATCGATCAACAGGTATCCCAATCTTCTTTTTTCGTTCAGTGTGTTATTGCCCTTCTAACCAAGTATAACCTTGTCTTAACCCAGCCTTTAGATAGGTCAATATTTTCCAGCTAAATTTCAATTTGTAAAAATGTTCAAGATTAATATATTCAATATTAATTTTTTTATAATATTAATCTATAAAAGTTCATGTCCGCATCTAATGCAAACAAATTGAATGCAATGAGGTTAAAAACAAGCCATAGCAAAGTTCAAACACCACATTAAGATAGATATCATCATCAAACAAGCAGATGCAGCCGAGCTGCCTGCACGCATACCATACAACACGTAAGCCAAAGGCAACAACAGTATAGCATGCCCACAAACCTACCCCTTTTATTAATTTATTTATATATAGAAAGAAATAGCAAAGGATGATAGGTAGCCTACTGCTAAATCAGGGGTTCTTACTCCGTGTTACTCCCGAGCAATGAGGTCCATGACCACATGTTTGAGACTCCCGTTGTTCTTCACCAGCAGCTGCTTATTCATCTCTCTGTCGTGGAATCCCTGCAGCCACACAAGAAAAAGTTCAACAAGGTCCCACCACATGTGGGGTTCGGAGAAGAATCGGACCATTTTTAGGTCCAATGAGGTGGAAGCAAATTAGAAAAAGCTGGATTTACCATCTCCTGCAGCTCTTCAAGGATGGGATCCCACTCGGCAAAACTGCAGAGATGGTCCACTGACTGCTCGAGGTTGAACCCGTTCATCCTCAGTATCTCTTTGTTGAGGTCAACTTGCCTAAAACCCATTTCCTCCAGTTCTTTCAGTAGGGTTCTTTCGACATCTTTTTCCTTTTCTCCGTCCTCCTCAGAGCTGCCCTTTGCATTTGCAATACAATGGGAGCTAGCTATGGATTCTTCAGACATGTCGACGATCGGGAAGGAAACCGTCGGATAGGCCAGAGCAGGAGCATGGGCTGAGAAATCAGTGTCCACGAGAGGATACGACACTGAAGTGGCCCCTTGCGGAGAAGGGTTTTGTGGGTTGCTGCTGCCAACAGGGTGTGCCACCGCCACCACTGGTGGAAGTGCTTCAGGGGAGGATGGAGCATGCAGCCAGTCACTAGGAAGATTTAGGTCTCCGACAACAGGTTGGGGCTCATCAACCAATGGCTTCTCAGACTCTTTGACAGCAACAGGGTTGCCGGGGTTATCAGTGGTGATATCCACAAGAGGCAGAATTTTCCCATCTCCAGCTGTGGCATCCTTTGATCCAGTACATACAGGAGGTGGCAAATTTAAGTTTAGCGAGGTATCCCAGGTCAAGTTCATCAAAGAGGCGTCAACCTGTAATAAAGGAATGGATTGGCGTGAGTCAAATGTATTACATGAATACAAGAACTTCAACGGAACCTTGGGGTTGCTGCTTCTCTCAACATTAGTTGTCTGTTTTCAGATGGATGGATAGAAATTAACCATTTGAAAAATAAAATAGGTGATTTCAATTAACTTTTTTATTATCTCTTAAATATGATTTTAATCACATCAGTCTATTTTTGAATAGGCAAACCCGAATCTAGATGAGAGCCTTAATGCAAACCTCGATGAGAACCCAAACACGCTGCCCGAACTTTTGACCAGATGGAGATGCCATCCTCCAGTATGAGATATATTGGCCGGGCATCTCAGGTGCGGTGAAATCAACAGCCACATGAAGTTCAGAATCCACATGCAAACCTTCAGCAGGAATCTAACGTTTTTTTTTTTCCAACAAAAAAAAATCCTCCATCAGCAAAACATATGTAAGCAAATATGAATATTCATAGTAATAAAGTTTCAACCATGAACCTTAATCTCGACTGAATCTGACTCGCTAAATCGATCTCCCCCAATCCAGAGAAGCTGTGTTCCACAGGGCCATATATCTTTTCCATTATTGCGCATCAGCCAAATCTTAGTAAAGGGAGTTTTTGGAGCCATTATAGTTCCATCCATGACATTAACATCGGCAATGAAGCAGCTATCAAGCCTCAGACGTTGCCCATCTGTTTTCCTAGCAGGTGACTCTTCATCACTAGTTGTTTTAAATGTTTTCTTCTTTCCACCATGCCTCGAGAAGGAAGGGACATGCGGGGGTGGGGCCCAAACTTGTGGGATCATCTGAAAATGAATGAGAAAGTGAAAACAGTCCATAAATGAACAGACTGAAATACGACCGCAAAGGAGAGAAACCAACATACGGGATCATAGAATCCTCTAATTGACCATGGGTGCCGACTGGGTGCAGGAAAATCCATTCTAATATATTCACCATCATTTCCCATTTGCCCGAAGCAGATGCTACACAAATCATAATTTTCTTTTCTACATAAAGAAAACGAGCATCATTAACTTCAAGATTACTCTAAAAGCTAAAATCATTTCAAAATCATTGAACCAGAGATTTCAGAAATGTCTTACACTTTCGACTTGAACCGTGGTCCAGTAATAGGAAAAACCCCACATCCATCACAGCGAACACCTCTATGGAAAATGGCACCCAAAGGATGATGCACAGGCAACCAGTGTTTGCGTATCGAAGTCCCCGGTGGCAAGGGTTCCACTGAAGGAATTCCAGAAAATGGGCATTCCTTACGAGGATTAAAAACAAAGGATGATGATGATGATGAACTGCCAAAACCACTAGCAAAATCCTTACTTTTTCCCTGAACAACTTCAACAGTTGGTGGATCAGATGGTGAAAGCTTTTCAGCCAGCTTTGGAGGATAATAACAGCCATCAGATTTCCCGGCAGAGTCATCATTGATGTCTTTGGCCTTCTTATCATCACCAGGGGGCAAATTGCTACAGGTTGCTTCACAGGTAACATTTGTGTTCTTCTGTGGGACAGAACCACTAGGAAGGATATTAAGATCCACAGAACCGACAGAAGTTACTAAGTCTGCCACAAATTTAGCGATGTTCCCAACTACTTGCCCTTCACTGCTGTTATTCACTGACTCTACCCCTTCATGCTTTGAAGCCTCGGAATTTTTCCCTGCCAATGGTTCCTTAGGATTCTCAGACTGGGTGTGAGGAGTGCTCAAGTAAGGCTTCCCCATCTTCATAAAACCGTCAAGAAGCTCTGAAAGTATAGGAGAAGAAGATGCAGCTTTAGATGCCACGTCAAGGTATAGCTTCAAAAGAGCCTCACGAAGTGGCTCCGGCACAGATTTTAGAACTTCAGCAACGCCATTGTCAGTGTTTGTCTGAGCATCACGAATTTCGGAAGACTGGATTGGTGTAGAACTTCCACTGAATCTTCCCCCGGGCCTTACATAAGATGAACTACCCTTATCAGCATTGAGCTGAACAGTGATCCTTACTGGATTTAGACCTTGTCTCAGAACATCATGCAGATCTTCATCATCAGCAAGGGTGACAGTATCGAGATCTTCATCAACATATGTCAGCGTAAATACAACATCAGATGTAAAATCAAAGAGAGAGCGGATCTTTTCCTTCAATCCCTCCATGTCAAGATCCAAGAGATGATCTCCAATAACCAGTACATTGAAGCGTCTAAGGTTTTCCCCATATTTAACCTGAATACAACGCATCAATATATAAAAAGAAAGAATATGCTAATTAGAAACCAAATGATAAAATAATATCAGGTTTTCAGCAATAAAAAGTACTGCGTAACATGGAAAAGTATATATACAATCCTCAACCACAGAGAACGACATTCAAGCAAATCTACCTTAACATAGGCATCATATGAGTAAATTATAACTCTTTCTTTGGAAGTTGATATAAAACTTCCAATAATTTATCATAACCACAGAACTATGAATACTAATAAACAGAAGAAGAAATATCAATTAGTTTCTTAATTTCAGTTAAAAAATTGAGTGCACTTCTAATTTCACAAAAGCAAAATGTTTAAGAAAATAACATACTGATAAAAACAGCAATAACTATTAACTGATTTCCTAATTTCAGTAAAAAAAATTGAGTGCACTTCTAAATTCACAAAAGCAATAAGTTTAAGAAAATAACTTACTGATAAAAGCGGGAACTATTAATTGGTTTCCTGATTTAAGTTAAAAAAATTGAGTGCAATTCCACATTTACAAAAGCAATATGTTTAAGAATATAACAATACTCCCAGAAGATTCTTGCTCATGCATAGCTATGTCATGCTGTTCATTGTTTCCAACAGCACCACCTCCTAAGACTAAACATAAGGTAAATATGATAGTAAAGAAAGCACGTGAGAAGTTCCAACACATTACAGATACCAGGTCCTGCATTCATTTAAAAGGTTCTATTCAAAGTTTTTAGACCCACAGTGCACCGCTGCAACAGATAGTGAATTTTGTAAAAATCCAGCACTACTAACATATGATATTTCACAAAGAACAAACTACTCTAATTCACAGACGCAGAAAGGAAGTGCAATGATAATTTTTAGATTTTAACCATCATAACAACATCAGTGGACCACAAAATAATTGATTAGTTAACTTCCAATCAAGGTCAAGCTCAAGTGCTCAGATATACACAACCAGGTAGGTGAGCAAGGACAGCAAATCAAAATAGCTAGCTATCTTGCTTGATAATAATATAACTTGAACGCCAGAGTGCCATAACTTACCACTGCATCTAATCCATACAAAAATATTTCATCTAAGACATACATTAGCAAGACAAACAAATAGAAGAAACCCCTGTCCCTTGCCCAGACCTTGTCAGGCAAACATAATATCCATCTATTACCGTTTTATACTCATTAGTAACAACTGAATGAAAAGAAACCCTTTTATTAGATTAGTTCTTAGTAGCAGGATTACCTTAATGTTATATGCTAGAATATTATGTTAGAATATGTTTTAGGATATGTGTGGTATATTCATTTACAATGGTAGTTTAGTATTTTTCATATATGTAAATAATCTTATATGACTTTTTTTCATGTACGGGTTTTTTTCATCTCTTTTTTTTTCCTATAATTTACAAAAAATCATAGCGTTAATTGCCGCCTCCAACTCCTCTTTGGAAATCTATGTGCCTCACCTTGCTAATACAAAGCCCCATATCAATTTCATCAATTGAAGCTGATTAATCCTTCAATTTTTCAATCTGTAGTTTTAGTTCAAAACCCTAGATCCAGTTGGGTCCTGCTTGATTCAACGAGTTGGAGAATTTCCAGTCTAATTTCTCATGTGTTTGGGGGTTGGAGAATCTACCCTAACATTACATCTCTCTTCGATTTTATACTTTCTGACTTTTTCATTTAATCTGCTATATGTAAACAAGTTCACTCAAAAAGTATCATTGTTATGCAATATTCTTCCCCACTCATTGTAAATTTTAGGATATTATGACAAAGAGGATTATAGCTATATGTCAACATATGTCACAAGGTCTCTACTAGTTGCAAGAACAACTAACTCTTATTATTTGTGCTAGTATTATTTCTATTCCTCTTGAAATTCATTGTTGATCATGTCAACCTTCATTTGTATTATGAGCTTTGCCAGTTTGCTAAACACCGTCATAAGTCATATTACCCTTAAGTAATTTCATGCATCTCTACCTCCTTTGAGTTAGTATACTCAAATGCCTAAGGATCCTATATTCTTCCAAAATTTTTCAATATTCACAGACTAATTACCGAATCACAAAACAAATAAATAGCAGAGAATAGATTCATATGTTTGATATCTTATAATATTGTCAACCATAAACTTTATGTTTGTGGATAAAATTCACTAAGAAGGGTTAGAATGATAGTCTCCAATGTATTATAAAATTCATAGGATATATATGATCGATTCAAAGGAGAAATAGAAATATTTTTTACAAGATTCTTTCTTTCTATTTTCATTTAAAATATATTTCAGTACTTTTTTACCTTTGATGATTATTATTTACAGATTTCTTGGTTATGCATGTTAAATAATTTTTGTAAGTTATATTCCATTTCAATTGCATTCTATGCTGAGATTAAGACCAAAATTATTATTTTTACTTCTATATGTACTTTAAGTAGTAATAATAGTCGTGAATATTTTCTACTTCTTTTCCATCATTCCTATCCCAGCATGGGAATCCTCATGAGTCATCTTGGCTAAATACACCCCAACTAACGAAATTGTAAAACGGAAGAATAGGCTTGATGGAGGTTGCTAGAGCCATTTTATTCCAAATGAGAGTTCTAAAGAAGTTTTGAAGTAATGTAATGCTAAAAGCTTATCATCTTTTAATTGAATATCATCAGTTATCATTCAGGAAAATTTCTTATCATATGTTATTTCCTAAAAAGCAATTGCATTTTCGTCTCATAAAGATTTTTGATTTGTTTGCTATGCTCATGAAATTCAACCTCAAGTGATAAAGTTTGATCACAAGTCTCCGCTGTATATTTTTCTTGAACATGCTCATACTCAAAAGGATAATCAATGATTTTTTTCAGAGCTGGGACATTTTCTAAAATCTTCTAATAGCAAATTTCATGAATCTATTCACTTTTATCCCAAAGTAACTTCATCAAGTCTATCAATGAGTATCCCTCTCGAAGTTGTGTACAAGTAACTTCATGTATATGAGTTTGTTTATAAGGTTGTTTCTTTTGCACTTTTGTCAGATATGCCTCTTTGTTCTCCTATCAAATGTATGTTCCTAGCTATTGTTAGATGTATGGTTCCTTCTTGGGAGTAAACCTTGTGCTAGTTCTTCCATCTATAGATATTACTATTCTTGATTAAAAAATCAATTCAAACCTTCTAATTGCACTACAATAGGGTCATCGCGGCTGTGTTAGTATCCATTGCTTGCTACGTTATCATAGACTAGTATTTCATCTTCTTAACAAGCTTTTGAGACCACTTTAGACTTTATCAGCATACCCTGATCAGTATCCGATATTATTTCTCGTCCTGCTTGGCAGGCAATTATGGAGAAAAAGATGGCTACACTTGAGTATAATCACCTCTACGATCTGGTCTCCTTACTTCTTATAAATAAACCCATCAGCTCTAAATAAGTCCACATAGTGGCAATCAATCCAGATAATTCTTTAACCGAATTGAAAGCTCATCTTGTAGCTAAAAGTATGCTCAGACAAATGGAGTTGACTATAACATACTCTCTTATTGCCAAACTGATTTCTGTTAGGCTTCTGCTTTCAATAGCAACAACTTATCATTAGTTTTTGTATCAATTAGACATTAAGAATGCCTTTTTACATGGTAATATTCAAGAGGGCATTTATTTAGAGTGACCTTTAGGATTTGTACTTAGATGGAGTCTGGATCTATTTATGAATTTAAGAAATCTTTGTACAATTTCAAAATATCCCTACAAGTGTGGCTTTGGTAGATTTAGCAAGGCAGTGTTTGAGTTTGGATTCTCTCATAATGACAGCAATACTCTATGCTCTATTGTCATTATAATGTTAGGTGTATTTTTCTAGTTATAAATGTTGATGATATTATGATTACTAACAACGACTGTAGTTTTAAAATTGTTCTATCAAAGTCAATTTAAGACCAAAAATCTAGAAAGTTTGCATTATTTTCTTGACATTTAGAATACTATATGCTATCGTTGCATCTTTGTTTTACAAAGAAAGCACACTATGGATTTACTTCAAGAGATTTGCATATTAGATTCAAAATTTTGTGATACTCTCATCGATACAGAAATTAAGTTATCATTAGATGATGGAGAGATTTTTGCTAAAACTAGAAGGATATTGACTTCTAGACTGATATTGTAAGCCAATTTTTAACTTTTCCACATCTTCTTCATTGGGAGCTACAATGCAAATTATGAGGTCTCTTAACATTATACCAAGACAAAACATACTTTTATAGTGATCATGATCATACTCAATTCAAGGGCTTTGTGGTCTAATTGAGTTGGATGAACATGTAATCGGAATTCTACCACCAGCTATTGTGTATTTGTTAGTGGCCACCTTTTATCATGAAAGAGTGAGAAACAAAATGTGGTTAGTCAAGCACAAAATTAGAATATAATGCACTAATGTGTTACCTATGAAGTGATATTACTTTGACAATTACTTAACTTTCTTAGTTATAACAATTATAGGAAGTCACAACTGTGGTGCAATAATTAAGCAATAATCCATATTGTATCAAATCCATCATTTTATAAGTAGACAAAGTACATTGAAGTAGATTGACATTTTTCATGTAGGACTGGAGATCAACTTGTAGATATTTTCATGAAATCCTTAACTAAAGTTTGAGTTATGTATATTTATAATAAGCTAGACATGATTACATATTAGAATAAGTTGTTAGCACATATTTTAGCATATGCGATGATATATTTCTTTGTAAGGTAGTTTAATAATTTTAATATATGCAAATAACCATACATATGATGTGTAACCTAGAACTGGATTACGATTCAAGAGTTCTCAGAGCTGGCTCTTGGATATTTCAATCCAAGTCCTGGGCAACACAAGCCGAAACGAGAATTTAGAGGAACAGTACTGACTTGCCAACCTATATTCCAAAATTCAAGTCAGCAATCTTTTCATACCAATGAGTTATAAAGAGTGAGAGCAAGAGTAGAGGATTGAAGGACTATACTCCGAGAATATCTTATTGAGAGGAGGCATTTGGAAGGACAAGCTTGTAACTTCTTTAATTTGCAAGCTTAAGGACAATAATAAGATTTAGGGATCTCAAGATCTTTTTTATCATAGGATGCTACATTATAAGACTCCCTTACTGTGTTAATGAGCTCTTTTAGTAGGGGCGCAAGGCCTATTTTAGGGCCAGTTAAGTAACCTTTCATAACTAACCATTTTGCTACTGAGAAGCTATGGGCAATTACACAGTAGATGGTTTCTTTCTAAAGAGTTAGTACTTCCAATATTAACCGTAACATCTATGAACACGATATAGTGAGTAATTCTAAACAATTTTGCTAACTTGAGTCCTGATATTGGACCATGTCTCCTAATTTCAAAATTCAACTATTATGTTCATGAATGTGACCATAGTGGGTATTTTCAAACAATTTGTTGACTAAAGTCTTGGTATTGGGTCATGCCTCCTTAATTTCAAAATCCAACTACCACATTTATGGGCGTGGGTTAATAGGTAGTTTGTTCACTTAGAATCCTAATGTTAGGACATGCCTCCTCAATCTTAAGATTTAATGATACGTTTGGTTGTTGAAATGAAATAATATAAAAATAGAATAGTTATTCTCATATAATATAATAGGATGGGGATAGAGTTAGAATTGTTATTCCTATATTTTGTTGTTGAAATAGAATAATGTGAAAATTAGCATTTTATTATTTGGTTTATAAAATAGTATGAGGAATAAGATGAAAATTTATGAAAATAACTCTATTGGATCCCATGTCCCGGCCCATAAGACAGGTCCAGGCCCATAAAGCAAGTAACGGCCCACGAGAAAATCGAGAGCCCACGNCATCCAGAATAACTAAAAGCAATAACGAACAAAGAGAACTTTAACGGATAATAGGAGAGAGACAGAGGAAGAGAGGGATAGAGAATTCGGACCTTCATCACAATAGAGGACGCCATGGCGAGAGGCACTCGAGTAAGCAAACCAGTTAAAAACTTTTAGCAATTCAAAAACCCTAACGCGAAGCTGATGAAGAGATGGGAAGATATCAAAGGTCAGACGGAGATAATCGGAAGAGAACAAATTTTGGGGGGTATTGTCGAATATCTCAAAATTCACCCATACGTTACACGAGTACACGTGATCCGGTGATCTCTCTCTCCGTGGGCATTCATACTTAAAGCGTTTAGCTGTTTCTTCTTCCCAAAGAAAAACTACACCGCTAAGGAAGCGAAAGTCCACTGGTCTTCTCAGTCAGTTCGGCATTCTATTACAAATGTATTTCTACCAAAAAAAAAAAAAAGTATCAGCCAAAAAGGGTCAAACAGCCCGAACGGAAATGGGCCGGG
>JAODPA010153923.1:0-14743 GCA_025585075.1 Nepenthes mirabilis
TATATATTTACATGTATATATATTGGTGGAGAGATCATTTAATGGTGCATGCAAGAGGTTGGTGAGCAGTGGTGTGTGCCTTTGTGAGCAACCACTTTGTGAAACTTGTGAGAGAAACACTTTAGTGAGAGAAAGCTGTACACTTGAGGTTATTTTCTTTAGTTTGAGCTTATGTAGCTAACACTTGTAAACAATCCTTTTATAGTGTATTCTTTCGTGGTTTTTCCCTTACTTACAGAAGGATTTTCCACGTTAAATTCGTGTGTTCCTTCTCACATTTTTCTCTACCTCTCTCGTCCGTCCGAGAGCTTTGCTCTCTGTTTCTGTCCGAGCGTTGTGTCCGCTCGACCTTCCGCTCGTTTTGCTCCAACAGATGGCTTGTGGCAGCGGCTTAGTCGGCGGGGAGTGTTGCATCGTGTGTTTCTGCCTCGTTGATTGCTCTAGTTCTTTGCTTCTTCTGTTGCTTCTTCTAGTTTTTTTTTTTCGTTTGACAGAGGCGAATATGAAAACAAAAATCACACCTTTTTGACTAATAAATGATAGGCCAGATGGAGCCTCTAATTTTGACTAATCAGTGATCCATGCATTCAACATAATTTCAAAAGAAGTGGGCAAATACCCATTGTATGAATTTTTAAATAAGAAATAATAAAAATTTCTAAAAAGCTCAATAATAAATGAATAAGTGGGTTTATATTCATTTATTTTACTTAAATTTATCAAAGAATTACTTAAAATATTTTAAAATTATTTCCTCTTCTCCTTCCACTTGTTTCTCTTGTCTCTTCTCCTTTTCTCCTCTCACTTCTCTAAAAATTTCATTAAAAATGCATAGATAGTTGATAGAAACTCTTTAAATAGTAGACTAGCATACATACGCTAGTCATACACAGGTCATACACAATAGGTTGATTTTAGTTTATGCACGAGTTCTCATTAGGTACTGCAATTATAAAATAAATGCACATAAGTGCCTATTGTATATATATCAAGCGTAACTATTCTATTTGAAACATGTTCATACCTTACTCCATAATTAGGCATTCTCTTGAGCCAATTTATAATTAGTTTTCTCAATCAGGCCAAAACTTTTCCTTAAAATTTTCACTTAATCAATTGATTATTTGCATCTTAAATCATATTTTATATCCAGGCATTACAAAATGCAACACCATTCGTCTGGTATAAGTGACATATATAGGAAGTATGAGCAGTAGCTCTGATCCACTTATAGCCTGATCTGTGCAGACATTTATTAAGAGAAATTAGCACGTCTACTTAAACAGGAGAAATAAAACATATCGTGGCAGCATTCATAACCTCAAAACGTCAAGAATGATCTACTTCTCTACAAGCTGATGGGTCAAAGACAAGCATCTATTAGCCAGTGCACTTGTGTTCAAGTAGAGCAGCATCTGGACTTCTTCTTAAGAGGTTGTCCTCGGATTCGAACGATCGGGGGCCTAGCATTGCTTGTTGCTGGCTGGCTAGCCATTCTGCAGTATTAAACCAAAACACCGTTATACACAATACAACATTGAAGATATTGAATATTCTTCCTTAATAGTATGACAGGGTAGGAGGGTCATTTCTTAAACCTATTATTGGGGGTGTCAAAAAACCGGAAGTACCAGTGAAAATAACAGTATTGCTATGGTTGGGAGGTGATCGATGGTTTTTGGTATCAATTTTTGGGTCATTTTTTTGACAAAGGATGGTACTTTGATAGTATCAACAGTACTGGAAAACCTATCATTTTTAGTTTTCTAAACAAAGAATTAAAATCATATTATTTTAATTCTTTTTTAAAAAATAGAATGGTATCATCTTGATAATATGCAAGTCTTTTTAAATTGAAAATGTACCTTGGCATTCAACAAGACCTCCTAACACTCTCAACTAGTTTTGATAATAGTCAAATGTTCTCACTTAATATTTTCCATAATTTGTTTTCTATCTTTTGTCAATTTCTCCATTAAAAGTATTCTTTTGTTGGCGGTACTACTATCTTGGATGGTACAAATGAACCGGTATCACCCGAGACTGGTTTCGGTATACAATAGTACCAACACTCGTTCTCATGGTATAGGTCTGGTTAGTGCCTTGTGGGTAGATAAACAAACAGATGTGTCATCAGAAGAACGCACAAGAGTTTGTATAAACTTTGAAGTGTTCGCGTGCGAGACAAACAACCAGAAGAGCAGCAAGAGTGCTGCTCTTAGGCCTACTTGCTGGGTAGGAAGAGGTCGGCGACCGGGCAGCAAGGAGGTCGGCCAAAGGGTGGCCAGCCGATTAACAGGAGGTCGGTCTATTGAAGAGGAGATCGGCCAGAAGCAACTAGGCCTGTCTGGCTGAGTTGGGATGAGGCTGGATAGAGAGGCCAACCGAGGACGTTGACTGATGGCCAAAAACACTAGGTGATGGCCGAGAACACTAACTGATAGCCAAAGACAATAGTGACAGCCGAGGATACTAGGTAATGGCCGAGAACAGCTTATCTAAAAAGCTGGAAGCTGACTTTGCTAAGCAGTTGACTTTCTAGAGTTGGTAGGTTTTATAAAGTAGGTAGCTAACTTGTATAGCATGCGCCATCTGTGCAAAGTAAGTTGACTTGTATAACATGCACCGTCTTTGGAAGCACCGGAACTGGTGAAGGCGTAGAAAATGACAAAATTGGTGTGACAAATCATCTATAAGATCAACTAGGTAAGCAGTGAAATTTGGAGCCGGCGTCATTATAAAGCGCACTAGGAGCTTTAGAAGCAGGCACGATGGAATGTGGAATGGAGCAGAGTGCGGAAGGGAGCTCTTGTCATTCGTCGTTTGCTGTCACATTTGTAAAATTAGAGTGAGTAAAAAGTATCACTAGTGAGAGAAATGAGAGAAGAAAAACAGAATGAAAAAGGAGGAAAGGAAAGTTTCCTTACTATAGAGATTGTTTTCCTTGTTCTGTCTCGGGTGGGTTGTTGGTATTCTGTCTCGAGGTTTTTATAACCGATTTTACTTAGTAAAATTTTTAGAGTTTATCCCATGATTTTTCCTTTAGTTGAAAATAATTTTTCATATTAAAAATCGTTGTGCATTCTTATGTTCCTTATACTCACATTATTGGTAGCTGATGGTCGACGGGGGGTTCAAATTTTTCACTGCGACTGAGTTGTGTGTGATTCTGGGTATCAAACCCCAGCAACAATCTTATCTATATTGAGATAAATTGTAAAGGGTAAGTTGGTGAGAAAAATAAAATGGACCCTTTTTATCCATTTCCGTAAGCATTGGGAACAAGATTCTGAAAGAGAACAATGATTACAAAATTTCATAACTTGAAGCAGTTAGCGGCCCCTATATTCGAATTTCTTAACTCTGTTTCAGCATTGAGTTTTCGTCGGGCACAAGATTATAATTATTATTTTTGCTTTTTTTTTAAACAAGAATATATACAAGAACAAAACCAGCAGGCAGAAGAGCATTTTGCACCCTGTGTCAATCATATGTCAAATCATAATGCCACAGCCCCAAGACAAAGACAGAAGACTCATCTGTCCTTAATTGAAGCAGACATGGCCATGAAAGCTTGCTCCACATTCATAGCATTTTTGGCACTTGTTTCCATGAATGGGATCCCAATTTCATCTGCGAATGCCTGAACGAGCAATACAACTATATAACTCTCGTACTTCATTAGCATACACTTACATACTCGCAGAACTAGTCTGCTTTGTTGTTTAAAAAGATAACGTTAACGAGAAAGACAGAAATAAAGGTCTCAGTAATGGACACTACGAACTCACAAAACAAAAGCAACGAGTACAAAAGTTGTTATTTACTACGGTTTCTCAAATTCTGCATTTTTCTGGCTAATAAAGGAGATTCCAACTAAAGGATATGGATTACAAGTGCTTTTCTCGAACTCCAAGAGGATAGTTTTCCCTAGTAAGAGGCACTTAGCTAGCCAGATTAAGACTTCCAAATTAGAGGCATTGAGGTTGTTGGGTACGGTCGAGACATGGTCAATCTGATCTAGCAAAATACTAGGCTCATAAATTGTTAGCCCAGAGGTAGTTGTCAGGGCAAACAAGTTGCTCAATTTGGTACATAACTAATTTAGGAATTGTTCTAGATATATGGTCTATCGAATGACCGAAAAGGCGGGCAGCCAGAGATGTTGAATAACGATGCAATTAATAGCCTGACAAGAGATAAATTTGGCATTAAATCTTAACGAATAATTACACAAACCAATGGATGATTAGCTACATTTAAACCGGTAATAATAGTTGAATAACTAATAAATATTAATTGTTGAAGGTTACAAAATCAACAAAACAGTTGGGATACAAATAATGTAACGTTTCAGATAAATAGTCGCGTTAATTCTAAAAAAACAAGCTAATTAGCATCTAAATTATAAATACAAAGTCTCTGCTTAATGAGAGGGGACCGATAGCGGCCTAGCATTGAGAAAGAGAGAGACATATTCTGTGCTCTTTGTCACAGGTCGTCTCTTTCTTTATTTTCCTAATTCTCAAAACCAAGTCTTCCAAATTCAATCAATGTTTCACTCATCCCCATTGCTTTTTAATCTTTCAATTTCCTTAAAAAAATTTTTGACTTGAATTTCGAATGATATATCGGGGAATAAGTTTCATATCCTCTTATCTCGTGTTAATTATTGTGGTACGTAGAATCCAAATAAAAAGAGTTTTAGGGTCATGACAAGATGCTCTTACTCGACAGGAGCTTTTGATTAGGTATTCAAATCTGACAGAACAATGTACAAAAGCCTTTTGTTTATATATTCCAGGAAATGAATTCAAGTAAACAGGGTCGTAACAGAAGCCATCACCTTGGCTGTCTCATAGGATATGACTTTGCCTGCCAATAAATCGCACTTATTTCCAACTAAAAGCTTATTTACATTCTGACTTGCATAGCGATCAACTTCATTTAACCAATGCTTCACATTGTTGAAGCTTCCTTGGTCAGTTGCATCATAAACCACCTGTCGAGAAAACATCACCTCCAGCCTAATTTCCCAAATGAAAACCAAACTCAGAAAATACTGAGGAAGGCGTGCAGGAGTATGCTCCCCTTACAATGATTCCGTGAGCACCTCGGTAGTAGCTGCTTGTTATTGTTCGGAAACGTTCTTGCCCAGCAGTGTCCCACTGTATAACAACAGCATAATATTAAATCAAGCAAGAGACTCTAGTAAATTAATCAGCAGCATATAATAAATTGAGGTGGGTAGAAAAGCATACGTGCTCCACATCACATATTAGTGCGTTCTTAATAAACAAGACTTTCATCAAAATTTGAAAGCATGATTAACTTACAATTTGGAGTTTGATAGTTTTCCCTTCTTGTTCAACAGTTCGGATTTTCTGCCAAAAAAAAAAAAATGTAAACTTTATATTTGACCCAATGTCCAAATGTATATTGAAATAATGCTTCAGCTACGATCCACCACTCCCCAAAGTTTAATAGGAAGGAAGCTCACAAAGTCAACTCCAATGGTGCTGATGTAATTCTCAATATACGAATCATCCTGGAATACCAATATGCAAAAGATTAACTGGATACTCACAATTTTTATAAGCTGTGTTCACTAAATATTCATATTTATAATAACTAAATAAGAAAGTTCTTATATGTCGTGTTTTCTAATTATTCATATATGTATTAATAAGAAAGGAAGCATTCACAGTCAATTGCAAGAAATAGTAAAGGAAGCAACCATAGTCAAATGAAAGAAAAAGGAAACATTCATAGTCAATTGTAAGAAAATAGTAAAGGAAGCGTTCTTAGTTGATTGCAGATGTAAGATTCTTTTTTTTTTTTCCTGTTGACAAATGGTTTAAATGAGCACCAAGAATCCATTTGACTCATAGCTGCAACAACATCAGACAGTCAAAGATTAGAAGGAACACGGGAAGGGGGAGTTCAGATAGAGGGAAGTAGAAGCACACGGGAGAGAGAACAGAAAGAATCGAGAGAAATGTGGGTAGAGGAGTCAGAGAAGATGGTGAGAGAGAGAGTGCAGAAGGAAAAATATCTTCTTAATTTTAGCAACCGTAGCATATGGGAATATAAGGGAGAATCCGTTGCAACCAACGACCTAGCAACCCACGACCAATAGCCAACTAACAGAACAATTAACACTGGAAAATAATAGAACAATTAACAGAAAATAAAGGGGATGGGGACAAGTTAATAGCACATTGAAAAATAGAAAAAATGTGCTATATATAATCACAGAATTTCCCAGGCAGTTGGATTATTCTGGCACTTTTCCTCTGTCCTAGTTGGCGTGGTGGTGCAGCTACATCAGTGACAATAAGGCCAATAACATTACTCTCTCTATCAAATAATACTTTGTCCTTAAGGTCGAAGAATGAAAAATCTTGGATAAATTCTATCGCGGACTCCCACGTGGCCTCTCCGGCTAATTGGGACTGCCAATGAACAAGTAATGGTGGCACAAACATGCCCTATTGAAGGATTTTTCAGAAGCCAATAATCTTTAAAGGAAACAAAGTAGGCCATGACCCCATGGCTTCCTGCGGTAATTCAATCGGCTGACTTGAAGCTTTATTGTGGCATTTTTTAAGCAGAGACACATAAACAATATTATGAATGCACGAATACTCGAAAGGCTAAACCGGTATGCCACGGGGTCGATGCATTCCAAAATATAGAAGGGCCCGTAATAACACTTGGCTGGTTTATTAAATTGTCGGTGTGCCATTGTGGATTGCTGATAGGGTTGAAGTTTGACAAAGATCCAATCTCCTACTTGAAATTCTTTATCTGTTCGGTAGGCATCCATCTGATTTTTTTATGCATAGCTATGCCATTGGGAGATTATTCGTCAGGTTCACAAGTAGGTCAATGCACTTAGCCAGCAATTCATCGACCGAGGCAATGGGTGAAGTGCTCTGGGTAGAGTTGATTAAGGCAGGTGGCGATCTACCGTACACAGCCTTGAATAGACTCATTTTTATAGAAGAATGCCATGCCGTATTGTAGCTCCATTCAACTCAGGGTAAAAATTGCACCCAAGTCAAAGGGTTCTTAGCTGTGAAGCAGCGTAAATAATCCTCCAAGTATCGGTTAACCCTTTCAATTTATCCATCTGTTCATGGATGGTATGAGTTGCTACTGGACAGAGTAGTGCCTTACAATTCGAAATGCTCATTCTAGAATTTGCTCATAAAAATGGGGTCTCGATCTGATATAATTTCAGTTGAAAATCCATGTAGCTGGCAGACCTCATTAATAAACAGCTTTTCAAGCTCTTCGGCAGTGAAGTGGGTATGAAGGACGGCAAAATGGGCATATTTAGACAGTCGGTTAACCACCACAAATATTACAGTTTTCCCTCGCGAAATCGATAAGTGGGTAATAAAGTCCATAGAAAGGGAATCCCAAATCTTACCTAGAATTGGAAGGGCCTGCAACACTCCTAGAGGAGCAATATTGAGTGGCTTCACTTGCTGACAAATTGAGCAGCGAGAGACATAATCACGGATGTCATTACACATGTGAGGCTAGTAAAAAGTGGTGGATATCCTAGCGAGAGTCCATTGGAAACCTGCATGACCCCCGAGTGGCAAGTTGTGATACTCGTGTAAAATTAAGTCCTATAAGATTGAATCCGCGGGCACCAAAATTTTGCTTTTGAAGAAGACCAATCCATCCCACACTATGTAGTGTTCAAAGTCCCCTGGTTGATCCTGGATGAAGAAATAAGATTGGCTAAAGTGGGGTGTTTAATATAAAAATTACGGAGGGAGAATAGTAGGGCCATCATTGGCTTTGAAACGATACAAAGAGCATGACAGGGCCCATTTGAAAGCCGTGACAAGGCATCAACTGGACCATTTTTCCGACACGATCGGTAGTCAATATCAAAATCATAACCCAATAATTTAGTGATCCATCATTGCTAATCCGGAGTGTGTGCAACCTAGTTTAATAGGATTTTGAGGGGTTGGTGATCGGTGAGGATAGTTAATTTAGTTCCCAGGAGGTATTGATGCCATTTTTTATAGCTTCTAAAATGACATAGAGCTTACGGAAGTACGTGGATGAAGACTGCAACCTGGGATAGAGCTGCCTACTGAAGAAGGCCATGGGGTGTCCGGCTCGTATCAACATAGTGCCAATACCATTTCCCGATGCACCTATTTGGATAACAAACGGTTTGGAAAAATTAGTTAGGGCTAGAACAGGAGTGGAGGTGAGGGCAACCATAGGGGAATTAAAAGCTGCTGTCGCTTTAGGGGTTCATATGAAGGCATCCTTCCATAGTAATTGGGTGATGGGTGCTAAAATTTGGCCATATCGGGCAACAAATTGCCGGTAGTATCTGGCTAACCCCATGAAACCCCACAGTTGCTTGACATTGGAAGGTATGGGCTAACGTAGCACGGCTTCAATTTTGGTTGGGTCCACTACTACCCCTAGTTTTGAGACAATGTGCTCCAAGTAAGCTATTGGGGTATGCCCGAACTCGCATTTGGATAGCTTAGCATAAAAGGAGTGTTCCCGCAGAACTTGCAAGACCCGAGTAAGGTGATGGCAATGTTGCTCCAAGAAAGGGCTATAAACTAAAATATCATCAAAGAAGACCAATACGAACTTTCGATGGATGAGTTGGAAGATAGTATTCATTTCAGATTGAAAGGTAGAGGGGGCATTAGAGAAGCTGAAGGGTATTATCAGGAACTCGTAATGTCCTTCATGTGTCCAAAAAGCTATATTATGGACATCGGTAGTATGAACCCGCATATGGAAATATCCAACTCACAAATCTAGTTTGGAGAACACGTGAACCCCATGTAGTTCATCCATAGTGGGTATAGGGAATCGCTCATTTATGGTAATAGCATTAAGTGTACAGTAATTAATATAAAATTGCCAGCTGCCATCATTCTAGGGTATTGGTAATTTCAAGCATTTTCTAAATGAGTCGTTCCATCTCTACATTCTAGAAATGTGGGTATCGATATGGTTTGATATTGATTGGTGCCGAGCTGGGTTTCAAGGGAATTCGATAGTCTGTGAAATGTTGTGACGGTAGCCCACGAGAAATTGTGAAAGTATCTACAAAGAGAGAATATCGCAAAGGGTATTGGTAATTTGAGGACTGACATTCGGAGGGAATTAGTTGGGGGAAAGAAGGATGGTTGAATGGGTGTCCAAGGTGGCTCCATGAGTCGGAAGAAATGTTGACTAGAAGTGGAAAGCCACAGATTGGGTAAGGTTACCTCTCTTCAGTTGGCCTAATAACATGGTGGACACAAAAGCTGTGGTCACGCCATGTAAGGTGAGTTTATGGACGACATAATCGAAGCTCATCCATAAGGCCCGATAGTCAAAAAGCACAGGTCCAATTAATGCAAGCCACTACACTTTGAATACAAGATCAGCTCCATATATTAGCAGTAAATAGAGATCAACATAGAAGGTGGTCTGGCCAAGAATAACTGGAATTGCTATACACAGCCCTTCTCATTTCAGGGGATCCCTATTGCCTATTGTAACATTAAGGTGATGAGAAGGCTCAATCGAGAGGCCAAAATACTTGACCATGTATGTCTGTAAGAATTTATGAGTTAAGCCACTATCTATTAGTATGACAACCGGTTGGTCGAAGATTGTTCCTTGCAATCTCAAGGTGGAAGGTACAAAATGGCCTTTCAGGGCATGAAGAGAAATGGTGGGAATATGTGTAGATGGTGGAGGCAAGGAATCTGCCTCATGAATTCGTTCGTTAGGGAATTCTAGTTTAGCATAATCCTCTTCTAAATTTTGGAATCCTGGCAGGAAAAAGTCGTTATCCTTAGCCACCATACAAAAAAATTGTGGAGGCTTATATCTATGTCCCGGTGCAAATTTCTCATTACAATTAAAGCATAAGCCCGGTCAATCTCTTTATTGGTAATTTCGGAGGAGGAGTTTTAACCAAAATTGACCCAGTATTTCCAGAGGGCCTTGGAGGTGGCAGCCTATGAGAACTCACTCGGCTGGCATTAAGTTTTTCCTCCACCAATTTTACCATACCTATAGTTTCTGGCAATGACATGTGTTTTAATAATAATTTTTCCAATCAGATGTCATCTCTGAGGCCTGAAATAAAGTAGTTTAACAGATTGGCAGTTGACAAATCTGACATCCAAGTAGAGATGGACTCAAATTCGGTCATGTAAATAGTGACCGTTGTAGCCTGACGAAGCATGTACAAAGTGGCTTCGTGATTCAAATAAGTGGACAGCCTGAAGCGTAGTTTGAGAGATTTGGCGAAATTTTTCGATAAGGAAAGCTGATAGGTTGCATGCATCTATTGGTATCATTGAAGTGCCACACCAGACATATAGAAGGTAGCTACGGTCATTTTCTATTCTGGCGGGGTGTTATGGTACAGGAAGAAGTGCCCGATTTGGAATAACCACCAATAACATTGTCCCCAGTGAAAGAGAGGATTTCGAGTTTAGGTAAGCGAATTTGGGAGGAGATATGTGCATCGAGTTGTGAAGTGAGGATGATGGGTAGGGTTTGAGTTAAGGATTGAGAAATAACTGTAGGTGAAGCAGCAAACGTTGTGGGTGTGGGTAATAAAGGGAGATTTGAAAATGGCGGTGAAAATCGTTCTAATTGAGTGAGGGATTGTTTAATTTTAGTGAGGGTTTATTGGACTTCAGTAAAGGGCTGCTGGAATTGTTTGGTGGTGGACGAAATGGTAGCGACGCAGTCTGCATGTTTGTGAACAGTAACGACAACGTCCTTTAACTCTTGTGTCATTTCGATGATAAACTCCTCGAAAGCCTTGTACCTTGTCGTCATACCCTCTGCCGTCTATCTTAATGAGAGCACCAAAAGGTTGCGATCCTCCAGCAATATCTATCCTAATATGCACAATCGCTTCGCACGGTCACCAGATTCAGTCAAAGATCAGAGGGAACACAGGAAGGGGGAGTTCAGATAGAAGGAAGTAGAAGCACACGAGAGAGAGAACAGATACAACAGAGAGAAATATCGGCAGAGGAGTCAGAGAAGATGCTTCAAAAGAGAGAGAGAAAGAGTGCAGAAGGAAAAATATCTTCTTAATTTTAGTTACTGTAGCATGTGGGAATATATAAGAGGAAATTTGTTGCAACCAACGGCCTAGTAGCTCACGACTGATAGCCAACTAACAATGCAATTAACACTGAAAAATAATAGAACGATTAAAAGAACAATTAACAGAAAATAAAGGGGATGGGGACCAATTAACAGCACACTGAAAAATGGAAAAAATATGTTATATGTAATTACAGAATTTCCAAGGTAATTGGTTTATTTTTTTTTGCTTTTCCTCAGTCCTGGTTGACATGGTGGGGCAGCTACATCAGCGGCAATAAGGCTGGTAGCACCAGCCTAACCAACATATCTGTGTGCATGTGATTATTGCAGACATAGAGAGAGATGGAAGCTAATATAGTAGGTTAAACAACACCCATAATAAAAAATTATATTTTTCTATTATACATAAGCAGACTCATTGAAAACATTGGAGGCACAAGAAATAAGGTACTGAAACTCACAGCAAACCTTTGAAGGAGAGATGATTTGCCGACACCAGAATCTCCAATGAGCAAAAGTTTAAACAGATAATCGCTGCGATATCAGTGAAGGGAATCAATACTTACACATATGAAGTGAATTTTGTACATTTAAAACAATCATATGACTCAGCTAGCACAAAGATTTTAGCATATGCATATGAATCTTATTATTCAACTGAACCAGTTTTTTCACTTCGGAAGCTCTAGGTGGTGCGTAAATGTTCAACTGATGAAAACAACAAAATGCAGTATATGCAGTATCAGGGATACAAGAGGTACAAGGAGATAAAGGCCAACGAAACCAAGGGTAGGTATATGTAAAAACATAAACGGCTTGAAATCCATATCTAAACAATAATATTGGAGCTTTTAGTACAACACTTGATGAGATTTGAATCTATTGAGTTTTTGGGACACTTATTTGTGAGTTGTACACCTATTTAAAGTGTTGTTATTCATTTTCTGGAGTTATCGAGCATGTTCGTGCAATATTTATGCGATGTTCACTCAAGAAAAATTGTTCATGGGAGATTCTGCGAGAAGACAGTGAGTTGGGAACTTAAGCACTAGGGTGGGGAGGATTTCTAGTATCTATCCACGAGGGGACTATGAGATGGCCGCTTAAGTACCAGGTTTTGGAGGATTTTCAGTGGTGTATTATAAGATAACCTTGAGTTAGTTGCCCAAGAAGCTATGTAGGAAATAAAAGGCCATATTTTTATTTTAAGGAAAAATATGAAATCATTTGGACACAAATGAGCACGGTATAAAGAGATAATAAAAAAAGAAAAGACAGAGGACAAATATGTTCAGCATCCAATTTGATTTGAGCTCCATTCTTCTTCAAGGTTATATACGTTACTCCAATCATATTTCTAAGATATATTATTATTTGGTTACTCATTTTTTTGGGTATATCATCTCTAATGGGTTGTTAAGTGTATTAAGATTATTTTTAATTTGTCATTTACTCAAGTTGTTGTAGAATAGATCTCAAAGGAGGCTATATTTATAATCAAATACTATTATAATGGATTTTTTAAAGTCTGGTGATTTGGTTGATAAAAATTTTTCATATTAAATATTATCGTAAAATTGTGTAATTAGTTATGTGATAACTATTTCTTGTACTCTAATGGTGTTTGGTAGCCAATGATTGTCGGGGAATTTAGGGGTTCGTTTCCACTACTCTAGCTATGTGCATATTTTTGTTTTATATGAATTTTAATAAGTGGTATTAGAGAATATATTTTCAGTGTATGAAAAGTATTACTTGACCATGTCAATGTCAAAATATTTATCATTCTATATAAAGTAATTTAACGAGCAAAATAATCTTATTCTTTGGCGAGAAAGAGTGAATAATGTTTTGATCCGAAAAGAAATGGTTGAAACACTCAAGAAGAAGCAAGATAAACCATAGAGTATGAATGATAAGGAGTGACAAAATATAAGAGATATTACTAATTGTATGATTAAATTATATCTCAAGAAAAATACTATTTCAAAAGTCACTAGTTTATTAGATCTACTAAAGGTCTGGATGAAATTAGAGAGTCGATAAAAACCAAAGTCCTTGACATCGCAGTTTCATGTAAAGAAATAATTCTATGATCACCCATTGTCAAAAAGGGTAAACTTCAGGAAGTACTTGGATAAATTCAATTTGATTTTAGTGCAAATACTAGGAGACAAAATTAGCTCATTTTGTCAACATAAGAATGAGATTTTAAGGGACTGACTAGTAAGACCACATATAAATGAAGTAATTAGACTTCATGGAGTTTTAATTTCAATTGTGTCAAACCGAGATCTGAAATTTGTGTTTACATTTTGGGAGAGCTTGCATTGAAAACTAGGCACCAAAATAAATTTAGTACGGCGTATCATCTACAAACGAACGGATAGCCAGAGAGAATGATTTAGATTTTATAGGATATGTTATGGGTATCAAACTTAGGATGAAAGGAAATTAGAATGACTTCTTATTGCTAAACAAATTTACTTACAATAACAATTTTTAGATAAGCATGGGTATGACACCTTTTGAAATAATCTATAGAAGAAAATGTCATTTCCTAATCAATTATGAGAATACTAGAGATCAAAAACATTTGGGATTAGAAGTAATTCAATAAATATAAGAAAAGATTTAGTTAATTTGAGATTAGATCCAAGTTGCTCAAAATCAATAGAAGAATTGCATGGATCATAGGAGATCTAAGTTGAGTTTTAAAATGGGTGATCGTGTATTTTTTTTTCAAGATATCTCTATCTAAGGGAGTTATAAGATTTGAGTTGAAAGGAAATTTAATGCAAAAATTTATTTAACTATTTTAGATTTTAGAAAAAATCAGATAAATGGTTTATAAATTAGTCATATCTCCAAGTTTCATACATTTATAATGTGTTTTATGTATTGATACTTTACAAATATGTTTATGACTCTTCATATATTAATGCCCACGAACCATTGCAGATCAATGAAGACTTATCATATATTGAGGAGCCAGTACAAATCCTTGAATGTTGAGGTCAAGTGCTTTACACTAAGTTGATTCCTTTAGTTATGGTATTATGAAGAAATTATTTTTTTGGAGAAGTTACTTGTGAGCGAGAAGACGATATCTGAGAGAAGTATCTATATTTATTCATTTGTGAAGGTATGTCAATTTTGAGGATAAAAGTTTAGACGGATGAGAGAAATGTGTCAACTGAATACTTAATATAATTTATAATGTAAGAAATTAACATGATTTAAGTTAATTTATTAAGGAAAAACTTCAGTTTGGTTGAGGAAATTAAGTATGGAGTAGTTTGGGAAAGCATCTAATAGGCATAAGAGTAATGTATGAGTGTGTTTGAAGTAAAACTGTCACGTCAGTTGGGCACTTATGCGTAGGTTAAAATTAGCCTTTAGGTCGGATCTATACATGGCTGGCACATATGTACTAATCCCTTAATCAAGCAATTTTAAGGCTTTTTTAGATCATTTCTCATGAAATTTTAAGAGAAGAGAGAGTAAGAATAGAGGAAAAAAGACAGGAAGAAGGAAAAAGTAAATTTAATGTGATTTCTGGCATTTATTTGGTAAATCTAAGTTAAAATAATTATTTCTAAACCCATTTTTTTAT
>JAODPA010153945.1:3793-14742 GCA_025585075.1 Nepenthes mirabilis
AAGAGAAATATTAGGCTCTTAAATTTCTAATTTTTGAATATTTTTTGTTACATTTTTTTGTTATTTTTTTTATCAACTAAATATAAGAAAATACTTTATAAATATGTGTGTGTATGTGTGTGTGTGTGATGGGTACGACTAGGACTAGGCTGGCCTAATGCATGGACAGATAGGCCCGGATGGTGACGGCCCCACAGAAAGTATCACAAAGCCCATCAGGCGAACGACACAATGTATGAGCCAAGAGTTGCGGCCTAAACAACTAGGCATTTAAGGATCATAACGGCTTGATTAATGAGTTGTTTCAAACTGCTGCTGCGTCGATCCATTGCTTTGAAGTCTGACAGTTTAGCCATTGAATGAAGGCAACTGTTACATATGCAAATAACGCCCCTTACCACCGAAAATGCACCACGCCTACTTATTGATTCAAGAGGCTGCTAGCCAAGAGGTGCTCCTCTTTGTAAATAAACCCTCTCTCCTTAAGGGAGGGGGAGGTCGAAAAACAGAGGACAACGAACGACAAAAGTTAGACATTCCATCAGCTCAGTGCACAAACTAAAAAGACACTCTCCTCGTCGAGTGCATCATCAAAAGCTACTCTAACGATTGCACCAAATGGAGTATTGCCCTCCAAATACACACTCATTCCCATCCACTCTATATCATTATTTCCTTGCACCTTTCTAATCGAAGTAGAAATATTTCTGATTTGAGTATTAAAGGATATATCAGAGAATGAATTCCATGTACCTCTTACATCTTAATTGTCTTATTGTGGTGTGTAAAATCTAGATTCGAGTTAGGAAGACCGGATCCATTTTTGTTTGAACATTCGTTTATGATAAAGCGGCTTCCTAATTCATATAATAATCTGGATCACCGAGACACATCAATACATACACACACACACACACACATATATATATATCCTTCATGTTTTGTGAGAACCAAACAAGCCATATGTAAACATTTTAAAAAAAGTAGTGTATCTGGTTTGCGAAAGATTTGTGGCTTAAACCTGATTCATAGCATTGGTTATGATGATTCCTGAATCATCTTATGATATCTTCCTATTAATAATACCCATGATCAAGAGGCACACCAACTATAGAATGTTGATGACATTTTCTGTCATGCTGAGCAGTGGAACTGGGGAAACGATTCTTCCCTCGGTGCTCAGAAGTACTCAACAAGATTATGGACGATGACCATCTATCCGAGATAGCTTACGCGAGAAATGATACTGCAGAGCAACAAATTTTGAAGAGAAAAAAGTACATGGAACTTGAAGAGATTGTAAGCAAGGCATTCAACCAGGATAAAGAAGAGTTTGATCGGTCTTACTTATCGACGTCATCTTCATCAACATCCATGGTGAAGCCATATGGTAAGCTTACCTTAAAGGGATAATTCAATGAGGAAGGTTTGAAACTGCACTTTTGCCTTTAGTTGTCTATTATATGCTACCCCCCCCCCCTCTCTCTTTTTTTGGAGTTTCGTCTACTAAATTATAGCAGGAAAAGATATATTGTGTCTACTTACAAAAAAGGGAAAAGAAATAGAGTCTCTTGGTTGTAATTCTCATTCTTTGTGAATCAGAATCCATCGGACTTGTATTGAGGACACTTAGGTCACATGAGAAAAGTATTATTCGTTGTCATCCCTTTTCCATCACATAAAAGGAAATAACTTGACATCATATTATTATGAAATGATATCATAAATGAACCCGCATAAAAATAAATTAATAAATAAAAATAACTAAAAGATAGTCACGTACCACTGCTATTACATAAATTATCATTCTTGACATAAAGATTAGCTAGTTCTATTGTGAGTGAAAATTTGTGGGTTCTAATCTTAAATCATTCTTTTATAATACATGGATAAAGTTACATCTACCTATCCTTTCATAAATCGTTTACTTTTGATAGTTTAGTTATCATGATGACCAAATTCAGGTCCTTAGAAAAGATGATGCATGAAGTGTGTGGATCGATATTGCCAGATAAATGAAAACGTTGCCTTGTGACTTGATTTGATAGATGTTTCTCTATTATCCGATTGCGTAAGCCACTGAGCTGGTTAGATAAACAACTTTAATCTATAAAAAACCTCTCTATAACCGTCTACTTCATTCAAACTAACCCCTTTTTTTTATAGTAGTATTTGGTTGTAGGCCACTTCATTGTGAGTCTCATATCCATTTAACATATCATCCGGTAGCACACACGATGACTCATGAATTTTGGCCTAATCGTGAAAAATTATTAAATAGCGCATGATAGGTGCCTGATCTATACATGTGTGCCGTTTGTTCAAAACAGAGGCGCACGTGCATGTTTTTGTTCAAAGTAGGTCGTACACTATTGCTAATATAAAATTATCCCGACACGACTTTAGGATTGTTCTTTTTAGCCAATTTATCTCCTAAAAACTTCAAATGTTGCTTTTATAACAATATCAAATCAAAACATAAATATTATAAAATTTAAATTTGTAAGACAACTCTCCAATCATTAAATAACTTGTCAAAGATTTGTCACTACAAAACCAAAATTTATATTATATGTATAGGTGTATATTTGGATTGGGTTTCGGCTGCAGCACAGTAAACCAAAACACAATTGTAAATTTGGGGTTTTGCCTAAATGCAAACCGGATTAAAGCAGATAAAATTGGATTGATTCGTGTTGGATCCTTTTTGGTTGTATCAAGTCTGAGTTTTTTTGTTTTTTTAATTTTTGGCCATTACAATGCAAATAGCTCAGCAATTCACAACTGTGCAAGCAGGAAAGACCAAAGCTGCAAGATGTGCATTCACAACTGCTCATTAATTTGATGGGCATTCAAGCTCATTGCAGTTTACAGCTGAGTCCAATAGATCTTAAAACTTCTTTTACACTCTATCCACGGTGACAGTCATTACGTACAAGAAGAACAATCACCACCGTTCATAGCTCTTCACCACAAGTTTCTACATGGTTTAGCAAGTCAACCAAACCATTTGAACTCATCAACTTAAGGGGTAAAACCCTACGGCCTCAGTCTATCTTATGTCACCACTAATCTCCATTCAAAACTTGGATCAAGTCGCACCACGAACTTTTCGAATCAAATCTTCAAACGGGCTGGTCATATAAAATGAGTTCAAATCACACATTAAATAAGCTTATAAAGCTAGTCCAATTTCTTCTTCTTGTTCAAATCATTAATGATTTAGAAGGTTCAAGAGCAAGTTACCTATCAAATGATCAAGCCTCTGAAGCGGGACAGCCAACTTCTCTCAGTAGCTCTGTTGCATAGCGAACCGAACCAAATGGCTTTGCAATCAAATCCTTCGGTTCATGAACATTCTTTTCTGTCTCTTCATTCTCTCATATCATGCCTTTGTTATCGTCTTCTTTTTCCAATAGCTCCCTGCAGATTATGTTGTTTCGAGGAGACAGTTTGATGGTACTCGTATCAATTGTTGAACGGACAACATTCATGTTAGAAGAGAAGAGAGAGTTCATCTCTGATTGCATTGTGCTGTGCTCTTTTATTGCATGACTAGCACTTTCTTGGGTTGTGCCCATCAATGGAGACAACCTTTCCGTGCTCTCGTTTGAAACGGATTTTTCTTCGGGGCCCCAAGACTTGCCTCTGCTTATGGTTTTGGATTAGTCGCCGAACAAAGGAAGCCCTTTTCACGGCCTTAGCAATCAGCATTACCATTTGCCATTGCTTCCTTACTACGCATCTTACACGCTCTTCCATGGCGGCCATTTGCTTGTCGATGCTCTCTCAATGCTTCTTGAGGCCCAGAGTTTCCATCTTTAACATGTTCTGCTCTTTGTTAAGCCTATCAACTTCACATTCACTTTCGATTTGGTGTTTGTTAGTATTATTGTTGTTGGAACCATGATTTCTCCTCTTGATGATCTTCATCAAACCAAAAAGAATGCCATTGAATAGCTACCCATTCGAATGCCCATCAGTCATATAAAAATGCAATTGAGATAACAAGAAAGTAAAATTATCGGGAAAATAGTGGTTCATCGCAGAACGCTAATTGTATTTGCTATACGATAACCCCAGATTTGGCGAAGAAACATTGCAAAGAAACAAGTAATATAGCTAATGGATTAATTTATCAGCAAACCCTAATTTATGTTGACAAAAAAGATGAACATACAACAAAAAGTTAACAATCGTCAAAATCGCTAGGTAACTAAAACCATCAACATAGGTCAAATAGTAAGACAGGCGTTCGAGAATGCAAGAACAGATGAGCTTGAGATAGAAATTACTATGCAGAGAGGAACTGTGCTTGAAACATTTTGGGAGCAGATCAAGCGAGAATTTATGAGGATCCCAAACAATGAAACTGTCACTGGTCACACTCCATGAAACAGTCGGATCAGTTCATGGTCTTCCACCATTTCGAAAGTCTTATCAAGGAAGGGCGGCGGACAAGTCTCGTGTAAGCCCTCCATGGGCTTTGGCATGTCCGCGGTAGGCGGCGACAAGTAGCCACCGACGACAGCACCAATAGCAGCGTAGCCACCGTCATCAAGCTCAACCAATAGTTCTTGCTGCTCCTCTTTGATTGCCAAATCATCATCAAGGTGCTTGTCTCTGTTTCAAACTACGACAAGGGCCTCTTCTCCTCCCAGGTTCCTACCGCGTCCATCGCCACCTTCTGAGCAACAGTCTGTTGGAAAAGAGGGCGTCTGACTTTTCTGCTCGAATAACACAGTAAGAAATATGAATGAAGAAGAACAATGAAGACAATAATTTTTACGTGAAAAACCCTTATCAATTAAGGGAAAAACTATAGGACAATTCGTCCACTGAACGTATTTCACTATGTGAGAGATTTTGGGAATAAATTATCCCGTTACACAGTAGAGAATAAAGAAAAATTGAAGAACAGAGCAACGACAATACATGAACGGTTGCTTACAGTTTCTCCTCCCTTCACCGTTTTTCCTCTCGCTTTCTCTAGCACTAAGGCACTCAAAAAACTATCTTACACCCACGTCTATAGCAAGTCACAATACTTCCTTTTAATATCAAGAACCACACACTGAAAGATTTGGGGCAATATTCCGTCCAGAAAAGGATAGGATCGGTCTTTTCCAACAATATGAATATGCCCTGTCCAAAAACGACTCCAGCATAACCGTCTGAGATCACGTATCTCCAGAAAATCTGCTGAGTTGGACCAATGTATCTCATAATCCACTTAACTGCGGACCAATGCTCCTTCCCTGTATTGGGCAGAAACCGGCTGACTGTCCCAACTGCATGAGCTATGTCAGGTCTAGTACACACCAATGCATACATCAGGCTTCCCACAGTAGAGCAATAGGGCACGCCTTTCATGTATTTCTTCTCGTCATCCGAGGACGGACATTGACGAGTGCTCAACTTGTAATGGTTCGCCAAAGGTGTGTTCACGGGCTTCGACTTGTTCATGTTGAATCGTTAGAGCACTTTCTCAATGTAGCTTTCTTGAGACAGCCATAATTTTTTAGCCTTCTGATCGCGTATAATTCTGACTTCCAGAATTTGTTTCGCCGATCTAAGGTCCTTCATAGCAAATGACCGTCCAAGTTGCTCTTTCAGCTCCTTTGTCCGAGCACCATTTCGTCCAACTATCAACATGTCATCCACATATAGGAGAAGAATGACAAAATCATCATCAGAAAATCTCCGCACAAATACACAGTGGTCACGAGTAGTCCGTCGGTACCCTTGGCAGACTATAACAGACTCGAACTTCTTGTACCACTGTCGAGGAGCTTGTTTCAAGCCATACAGACTTTTCTTCAAATGACAGACAAGTTGTTCCTTTCTTTTAGCCTCAAACCCTTCCAGCTGTTCCATGTAGATCTCCTCCTCAAGCTTTCCATGAAGAAATACAGTCCGGACATTCATCTGCTCTACCTCAAGGTCCTGAGCGGCAGCTAGACCCAATACCATACGTATGGAAGACATCTTCACTACCAGAGTAAATATCTCATCAAAATCAATTCCCTTTCGTTGTCCGAAACCTTTCACCACCAGTCGTGCCTTGTATCTTGGCTCCTTGGTGTTCTCGTTCGTTTTCAACCGGAAGACCTATTTATTCTTCAGGGCCTTCTTCCCATTGGGAAGTTTAACAAGGTCGAAAGTATGGTTCTCATAAAGACAACTCATCTTATCTTTCATGGCCCCCAGCCATTTCTCCTTACTTTCACTATTCACGGCCTCTTCATAGCCTTCAGGCTCTCCGGCATCAGTAAGCATGACATATTCACTGGGGGACAGACGAACGGACGATCGTCTATTTTGAGAGGATCGTCTAATAGTAACTTCTTCGGCCGGTTGAGTGATAGCTTCATCCTGGTCATCATCAAGCACCATGACCTCCTCTCCAGTATCCTCAACTGTCTCAGGACCATAGTTATCACCTTCCAATGATACAGGACGGACATCTTTGATATTTACTTTATCCGTCTGCTCATCATTACAATTTGCCTTCCTATCAATGCCTTCAATCGTCTCATTCTCATCAAAGGTACATCTCTTGATCGGATAAGTTTTTCGGCAGTAGGATCATAAAATTTGTAGCCCAACTCATCCTCTCCATAACCCAGAAAGACACACTGTATCGTCTTTGGCTCCAGTTTCGTCCTTTCGTTTCTTGGGACGTGTACGAATGCTTTACATCTGAACACCCGCAAATGATTATAGGACGGTTCTTTGCCCGTCCATATCTTCTCTAACACCTCACCCATCAAAAGCTTATTGGGCGACCTGTTTATAATGTAGGTCGTCGTCCTGAGTGCTTCTACCTAGAAAGATGCTGAAACTTTGGCTTCGGAGAGCATGCAACGTACTTTCTCCAGAAGCGTACGATTCATCCGTTCTGCCACTCTATTCAACTGAGGTATCTTCGGTGGCGTCTTCTGATGCCTAATACCATGTGACTGGCAGTAGGCATCAAAGGGTCCCAAGTATTTACCGCCGTTGTCGCTTCGGATGGCCTTTAATTTCTTCCCCTTCTGACGCTCAACAAGAGTATGGAATTACTCAAATATACCAAGAACCTGATCCTTGGTTTTCAGTGGGTAGACTCACAGCTTTCTGGAATAGTCGTCAATGAAAGAAATAAAATACTGAGCTCCACCGATCGACTTCTCTTTGAATGGTCCACACACATCTGTGTGGATGAGATCAAGTAGTCCGATTTTTGGGGTTGACGAAACTCCATCGAAAGAAATTCTCCTCTATTTTTCGGCCAAGCAGTGGGGACACATCTTCATCCCGTCCTCCTTTGTCCTGGTGATTAGGCCCTTCCTGGCCAAGTGAGACAGTCCCGTTCACTCATGTGGCCCAATCTTCTGTACCACAAATCCTCTATCTCCTTACAGATTGCAACATTCACATCTCCGACCATTGCGCAGACCTTCATCACATACAGGTCAGAGTACTTTTTTCTTCTTGCTGCAACAATAGACCATCTGGTCAGCTTCCACTCACTTTCACAAAAGGTGTTGCAATAACCTTCATCATCCAACCGACCGGTTGAGATGACATTTAATCGAATATCAGGAACAGGTGCACATCCTTTAACAGCAGCTTCGTCCCATTATTTGTGACCAGAATAATATCTCCTTTACCTACAATCGGAGATGTTCCTTTATTACCCATCCTAATTACTCCAAAATCTCCTGGAGTATAGGATGTAAACAATCCCTTTCTGGACGTGACATATAGGGTAGCTCCCGAATCAATTACCTAGCCAGATTTCATGTCTGTCAAGTTTGCCACTTCTCCTTGACATATCAATAGTAGATCCCCACCTGTGACTACTAAGACGGAGGACGTTTCCTCCCCGTGTCCTTTGTCACTTTTCTCATTCTCTATATTCTCCCTCTTTCACTTGAAGTAATGCTTCTTTATATGACCCTTCTTGCCACAGTGATGAAACTCCAGGTTTTGGTATCTGGACCGTAATTTGCTACGTCCTTTTTCTCTTGGTTTCTGGTAGCTACCTCTACTTCTTCCCCTAAATTCGGTCACCAGCACTTTAGAATGAGAGGACGATGAGATCCCTTGTGACCGTCTTGACTCGTTCATGAGCAGAAAGGCAATAACCTCGTCCAACTGTAAAGTATCCTTGTCGCACAGTAAGGTTGTGATGATATGATCATAGGTGGCCGGCAGAGAGGCTAGTATAACCAACGCCTTGTCCTCCTCCTTGATTTCCTCTTCAAGAGCAGATATCTGCGTCAATATCCGGTTAAATTTGTCCAATTGTTTCTCAAAACTCCCTCCTTCTGATAACCGTAAGCCATAAAACTGCTTCTTTACGTGCAATTTGATTGTTAGAGATTTGGACTTGTAACGGCTCTCCAACTTCTCCCAGACATCCGCCGGATTAGTTAGGCTAAGAACTTCTTGGAGAGTGTTGTCCGCCAGGCATAGCTTGATGATACAGTTTGCAAGATCTCTCTTGTCTTGCCATTTATCATCGGTCAGATTTTCAGGCATTTCGTCCTTCTTCTTCAACGCCTTCACTGTTCCTTCTCTCATTAGAATATTCTTCGCCCTCTCTTGCCAGAGAATGAAGTTGCCCTATCTATTGAGCTGCTCAATACTGAACGGCAGATTCTTTGATAACAAGGATACCATTAAAACAGAGTATGAAACCTGGCTCTGATACCACTTGTTGGGAAAGAGGGCGTTTGACTTTTCCGCTCAAATAACACAGTAAGGAATATGAATGAAGAAGAACAATGAACACAAGAATTTTTACGTGGAAAGCCCTTATCAATTAAGAGAAAAATCACGGGACAATCCGTCCACTGAACGTATTTTACTATGTGAGAGATTTTGGGAACAAATTCCCCCGTTACACAGTAGAGAATAAAAAAAATTGAAGAATAGAGCAACAGCAACACACGAACGGTTGTTTACAGTTTCTCCTCCCTTCACCGTTTTTCCTCTCGCTCTCTCTAGCACTGAGGCACTCAAAAAACTATCTCACACGCACGTCTATAGTAAGTCACAGTACTTGCTTTTACTATCAATAACCACACACTGAAAGATCTAGGGCAATATTCCGTCCAGAAAAGGATAGGATCAGTCCTTTCCAATAATATGAATATGCCCTATCCAAAAACGGCTCCAATATAACCGTCTGAGATCACGTATCTCCATAAAATTTGCTGAGTTGACGTTGTTTTGGATTGCCTGGCGGGCGGCCAACCGTTGGCCGTCCGCGTTCTCCACGAAACTAGTCAATACCCTCATTGACCGTCTAAACTTTTCCTGTCTGAAATTTCTCAGTGAATCCGGTCTACTTAACCTCCATACCGGTCAACATTGTTGGCCGGTAATGTTGACCATCAATCCGGTCAACTATGTTGATCGGAGTTTCTTTTCTGGATGAAACAACATATTCGTGCTCCGCTCAAGTTCTTCAATCACAAGAACTTCATGGGAGTGATCCCCAACACAGTCTTCATCACCACTGCTACCAACTCGGTTGTCAAATTCTTCGATTGTTAGTGCTATCTCAACCTTGATTATTACAGTCTCCATGGCGGAAAGTGACATCGGAGAAAGAGATAGAGACTTGACGTTGGATTTTTTTAGATCACTTTCTTATAGCACTCACACCAATTGACATCGTTGTCCGGTGGTATGTTCAACGTTGCGTGAAAATTCATTTGAGCAGAGGAAATTTCTAAGTAACATTTAATGGGCCCTTGAAGAGAATGTGCGAGTTTACCTAGAAGAGTAACGCCTCATGTACATTTGAGGGACGCACGTATGTGGTTTTTTCCAAAAGGTCGTGCTTGATGCATGTTTGAGTGATGTTTGTATGTTGTTTGTCCAGCCGATTTGCACCTGATAAATACTTGTGTGTTAATACTGCTATAAATTGTTCTGATGTGATTTTAAGGCATTTAATGAAGAAAACTTGAGTCTTTGAGCTTGTATATATTGACATATGTGGATCTCCTTGAAGTTGTATATATCAACAAACGTGGTCCCTTTAATGTAAAAATACTTGGGGAGCACTTTATTTTATAAGGTATCTTCGGGATACTTTCAAGATATGTTTGTACTTTAGCAATGGTAAGTTGTTTTTGGTCGAGTACTCTGATATCGACATGTCAGACGATATTGACTCTCTAAAGTCTTTTTTTAGGTTACTTGGTTATGTTTGTGGATAGAGCTATATATTAGCAGTCGAGGCAACAAAAATGTATTGGTCTCTCTACTATTAAAGCTAAATTTATTGTGTTACAGAAAGCAAGTAGGTAAATGTTGTGGATGAGAAAGTTTATTTGGAAACTTAACCTTAAGTAAAAACGGTGTATGTTTCTTTATAATAATTAAAATACTATTCATCTTTGTAAGAACTTATCGTTTCATTCTAAATCAAAACATATTAATAACTGGTATTATTCGGTGAGAAATATAATTGATTTAGAGTTGTCAACGCTCAATAAAGTCAAGATCAAAGATTATGGATCAGATATGATGAGAAATGTGATGTAAAGAGAAAAACTTAAAGTATACCGAATGATTGCTGGATGGTGATAGCCTCACAAGTCATGAGGAAAAGTTTATTAAGTTTTGGGTTACTTCATTATTAATCTCATTCCTATTGACATTGTCATTCAGTATTACACTCGATGTTGCGTAAAAATTTGTTCAAATGCAGGAAATTTTTAAGTGGTGCACGATGGACGCATAAAAAGAGCACGTTTGTAATTTGTTCAAGTAACGTTTAATGTGCACATGAGGGACGCATACACGTGATTTATTTAGAAAAGTTGTGCCTGATGTGTGCTGGAGGGATGCTTCTGCTCTGTTCGTCTAGTGAGCCTGTGCTTGAGAGATGTTTGTCTGCTGACACTATTATAAATTGTTCTAATGCGATTTTAAAGCATTCAAAT